>JALLBH010000179.1:0-34509 GCA_036940005.1 Skeletonema menzelii | reverse complement strand
GAGCGCAGAGACACAGATACGGATTTTTTCTACGCTGTAAAAAAAATCCGTATCGTATGTAGAGCGCAAAGACAGCGCCTTAGCATAGCACACACAAACACGATTTCAAAAACACAGCCGTGAAGGAAGGAAATAAACGTTCGGAACCTATCTGAGACGAACGCTCATACTCCATACTACACCATAAGTAGCACGCATCGATAATTTAGCTTGGCTTGATAGTCTCCTCCTTTATTCCTTCTTCTCTACTTTGGAGAATTATTCATAGACCGGGCCGAAAAGATAGAGCACACAACTTGAATTCTTATTTTCGAACCGTTAGCATGGATCCACCTTCATTACCCGACGCTGCCGCAAGCCAAGAGGTCATCTCCGTCGCAGAAGATAGCGCTACTGAAACAAAGAATGATAATGAGGACGGTGCTACTACAACTTCGACACAACCTGAGAATTCCGTAGCTTCAAGCAGTAGTATCAACGGTGAAGGTAGCGATCATAGCCCAGCTGCAGCAGTGGCAACATCGACGGCTGTGTCTCCTGCACCACCCCAAGATACACAACCACCATCATTATCATTAGTGTCACCTCCCTATCAGACAAAGACATTTGTGTACGATCCCAACAAGATAACGCTCAAATTCATTTTTGCCAATAGAGACGGACTGCATGTAATACTTGACTGCAGCCCCGCCGACACCGTGGGGGAAGTGAAGGGGGCACTGCTTTCATTGTGGCCAGACGATATACCAGAATGCAACGATGGGGAGAGAGTGCGACTGATATGTATGGGGAAGGGCATTTTAATGCCTGATTCAAAGTCGCTACAGTCACTTGACGTACCTGTTTTCAAAACTCATGCAACTCCAGTCAATGTTGCTGTTCGGCCTGAGATGACTGAATGCAGTACCAAAAACCCAACTAAGAAGAATGCGGGTGCATCTCCGTCTGCAAGAGGAGGGGGGAGCAATTCGGATAGCACGGCTGGGGCAGAAGTTTCTACTGGATGTAGTTGTGTCATCCTATGATATGTTCATTTCTCGGTCGCGTTGGGTCTTGTGAAACCATTACTTGTGAATTTTTGGGTACCAATTTTTGTACGACCAGCGATAGCCGATAATAAAGCTTTATCAAGGGTTGTCACTGCGAGCATTGCTCTTGGGAAAGTCGGGGTTTGGTGTTTACACCAGTATCCATGATACACGCTGACTAACCAAGTAAGAAAAATAACTATTTTCAATAATAACTGCTTCTACTTGCACCAACTTTTAATTGACTGGGTACCTAACCAGGAGCAGTAAGCAATTGAAAAACATGCAAAGCCAAATAAAAATGTGAATACCCCTAGTCTCTATCTTATGAGAATGTATGCTTTGCCACTCAGTTGAATCAAAGTCGCCCACAGGCTCAACTCCATTTACACTATGTAATGATTGATTCAAGAAATTCCCGATTAAATATCCCCCATTAATCTTCCTCTTCATTATTTTTCTCGATCAATGATAATCCAACTCCCCCAGACAAGAAGAACGCAACAACTCCAAGAGCATACTCAGTTGGGATCTCCATTCCAAAATACTCTGCTATCATTTTTGCACCAATGAACCCAAGTACAATTCCAACTGCTGGTTCCAAGTATTTCAAATCGGAAGCTGCTTTGGACAAGATTGTGTATAAACTACGTAACCCCATGATGGCAAACATATTTGATGAAAACACGACCAAGGGATTCTAAAGTAGAAGAACCATACATTGTTGAGAAATGTCTTAAACAAGAAGGAAGAAAAGTTTCAGAGAACCGCACATCACCGCATACAAGATACTCACATTGGTGACTCCAAACACAGCAGGTATGCTATCAACTGCAAAAACTACGTCACTAAGTTCCAACGCAATCATACAAATGAATAGAGGAGTAGCCTTCTTCACCCCTTCCACCATAGTGAAGAAGTTGCTCCCATCGAATTCGTCAGTGGAATCAATCAGATTTCTGCTGAATTTGACAATTGAATTTTCGCTCATGTCTTCTTCCTCCTCGTCTTCGTCTTCGGGGATCAATGTCTTCGCCGAGCTGTACACTAGAATGCCAGCAAACACCAAAAGAATTGCATGGAAGTTCTCTAAGGCTGCTGCGCCGACACCAATCATCAATGCTCTCATAATCACCGCACCATAAATTCCCCAGTTCAAGACACGATCTTGACTAGACAGGGGTACTTTGAAGTACTCAAAAAGAATCAAGAATACGAAAAGGTTGTCAACACTGAGACTTTGTTCCACCAGATACCCAGCAAAAAACTCTTCGGATGTTTGTGATCCTGCTACAACGCCAAGACCTGCGCCAAATACAACTGCAAGAGCAACCCAGAGGAGCGTCCGCTGGATAGCTTCTTGGTAAATAGTTTCCTGTGGTGGTTCTTCGACTACAATAGTTGGGAAATTACCAGGCTCCAACAAATTGTCCTTTTTTTCTACGTTGAGTGTTGATCTAGAACTGCGCTGTGTCAGGAAGGGAGCATTTATCGTTTGACAGGATGATGTACGTTGGCAATTTAATGGTTGCGTCACTGTTGCTGGACGGAATGATTGACTTAGTGCTGCCATGGTGATTGCCACCATTGCCACAAGGGCTTGCTTGCTTCCTAAAACCCTCATGATATAAAATTTATGTTGCGTATAGCTAGATGGAAGATAGCGAATTACAGATCTCTTCCTTTAAGCCCAATTGAAGAGTATTCAGCGTTGTCGCGCTTTAAGTATGACAAAGTGTTGCTGCAGCCGAGTTCCTCCGACCAAATTGTGTTACCTTCGCCGGCCGTAAAGGTGCGGTCGTCGTTTTGAACAGGTTGTGGTTTGGTTTTGGTGGATGGAGGAGGAAGTTGGACAGTCAAAAGTCACCGACGACGCGGGCGCTGGGCGCCGGCGAAACACGTCACTGTGTGGTTCTTCACTCTTGAGTGTTACTCCTTTTACCAAAAGGACGTGTATCTACACTCAATTATCTATCTCTTTGGGTTATTGCAGGTTATTACCCTCTAGAGAGATAGTAACTTACGTAGGTAGGTACAGAGGTATGATGTAGGTACATACCCCCTCCACCCTCCTCCTACATACCTCCTCTATTCCTCCTGAACTCTTCTATGAACGCAATCAAAAAGCGAGAAGCAAAATAAGGCGAGAAGCGAGCATAAGTTCAGAATTGTACTAAGTATTCTTAGTTTGTTGGGAAGGGCTGCCCAGCGGACAGCAAAGCAGGCAAAGGAAAGAGCTAGAGGTGTATTGTAATCAAGGAAGAAGTCTACAATACTGGCAGGTCTTCTTCTTGCCTTTCTTGTTAGATAAAAGATAAAACGACGAGTGTCCAGGTTGGCTCTACTGTAACGATGAAAATCGAAGTGATGGCAACCAGCGCTATTGATTTCACATCTTGTCAACCCCCTTCATTAGAAGAGTTTGCATCCAAAGCTGTGTTAATGCTTGTGATCTGGGCATGTTTGCTCGCCTTAGTCAAAAAGATATGTCAAGCTTTTGCGTTGAGATTTTGGAGTTATCCAGTACCGATAACAAGTGCGTCTATACCATCCAAGCTGCCGCATCCCAATCCGCAAGGTAGCGCTGTTCCATTTGATGTCCCTCTCATGGAAGCGACTGATGAACAAATTGGAGCGTTCATGAAGTTTCGGGGGAATGAAACTTGGCCGGATGAAAAACAATCTCGAGATTTTGCGTTGAGGCAAGTTGCACATGCTGCTGCTGAATACAAGGGAGAGTTATACGAATTAAGGACTATGAAATGGATTGATGATCATTTTCGACTTCGTTTAAAGAAGTTAAGTTACCCCTACGTTGATAGGCATTGGTGAGCTCCTTTGTGTACCTACGATACTGCTTCTGCAAACTTTTCTTTGCTTGGAGCCTGGCATGGCCCAGATCTTTTTGTGCACCAACTGATGTTGATGTGTTCTGCGTACAATTTAATGGCTACGTGACGACACACAGGAATGGATGGTCAAGCTTCTGGATAGAAACTGGTGGACACATTCGCAACATGTTTATTTCCAGCGTGGTGGTGTTTTTTGAACACTGCATAAATGGATTGATGCTTCCAGTGTGCTATCTAGTCACTCATGATGATGTTTATTTGAATGTATGCCTTTATAGCGAAGTGGGGTATATGGTCTACGCGACTGTATATATCATCCTATCATATGCCTACAACAAAGATGTGACGGTAGAGCAGATGCATCGAAGTGTGTGGCCACTCTTGTTGGTGCATCACATCTCGTCATTGATTCTTTGCATTGGCTGTATATATTTTATCGAAGCAGCTCCAAAAGATCTAATATGCTGGGTACTGCTTGCTCTGCTTGGACTGACGAGTTCTTTACATTACGTTGCGCAGATCCTTGATTTTAGCCCTTTTTCTCAGGCCAACAAGCCCTGGTTAAGAATGTCTGCACATGTTGTGTGCTTGTTTTTTCAAATCGCGTTTCGAATGGTCTACTGGATCAAGATTGTGTTTATGGCAGTCACGCACTGCCTTGATGAGCATGGCTTGGAATTAGCAGCGATTGTGCTGACCATATTTCTACTTTTTACACTGTTCAATGTTGATTTTGTACGATTTCATTACAAGGCAACAATTGGGTGCTGGCTCAAAATTCAACAAGGAAAAAGACTGGCCAAACCCAAAGACTTGTAGGGCAAGAAGGGTATTCACATGAAATACTCGTAGACGGTATGGTAAGCATAAACTTTTAAGGAGTCTCAAAAGTAAGAGTTTAAAGTGAGTAAGTAAGCTTTCTTCCTATGAATCATGTAAAATGCTTTTCGTTTGATTGCGAAAGAAAAGAACCGCTAAATTTGGCCAGGCCAACTCCGATTCCATTTCTTTGCACGAAAACGACGTCTTCACTCTTCACGACAACATTCCTCCAAATCCATGAGAAATCCATGGCAAGATGACATAACTGATAATAGGCCACAACAAGAGCGGCTGTTGTTTAATTTAAAGAATGACTAGGCCACGGTTGCCGTCCAACAACGAGATGTCTTTGTCCTCATCAAAGACACACCGACGAACATCTTCGGTGATCTGTAATGGGAAAATCCATTCAGACCGCAGCGATGATACTATCACTATGATGGATTGCAATGCATCTCCCAATTTCGGTGAAGGGCGCTTACGTCCTGGCTCGGATATTATATCTTCGCTGCGTGCCCTTGAGCTCATCAGACAGTTGTCTTTTGACACAAGCACACCAAAGATAATCGATATATTAGGAGTAGCTGATACAGAAAATGCGGTAGCTTCACCATCGACCATGTCAAAGTATTTGCCTGGCCTCCTTGAATTTCAATGTGAACCACCAGCACCTCCAACTACTCCACGCATAGTGTCACCTCCACTTCCTCCTATCGTCGGGCGGAAGGAACCTCGAGCAGTATCTCCGCCTATCTACCTCGTCGTGAACAATCGCGACCGTGCTAGATCTACATCCCTTTCAGAAATGAGTGATAGCGACGGCTATGTAACAGATTTTGATGGTATGATGGTGGTGATGGAACCCCTTCCTGGCCAAACAGGTCAATCAAGACGTAGATTGGCGTCAGACCAGAGCCCATATGCTGTGTCATCAGCTTCAAGCTCGTCTTGTGATGATCTTTCCTCCGCTTCCTCTACCGAAAGGGAAATGTTCGATTGGAATGATCCTACAGGTTGCGTCATCGACCTTGGCATGAACCATGCCGACGCAAGTAAACTTAAAGTGACCCAAGATGATGTGGTTGGACCACCTTCTTGTACACGCCTGAGTATTGATTCATTGCAAGAGTGGGACTTGCTGTGTGAACAAGAAGGTAATATCATAAATAAGAGGCAATACATTACGACGGCCCTGAGTCCAACGCCCTGCCCTACCTTAATGGTTGGTGAACAGTCGTCATCTTCACAAGAGTCGGTGGAAGAGGTTCACATGATTTTAGCACCATCTCTATCAGCGTCTCTGTCATACACACATACTGGAGCTCCATCAACTATTTCCATTTCAAGTGAACTCCACGACGTTGAAGAAGAAATGTTCTCCACCAACTGCGATAGTGAACCATTGTCTTACTCACAGAGTATCGACAAGAGCTTTGAAAGCTCTCTTGCAGGCGATATAGATCACATTCATCCAGACGCTACAAGTCCATCCACTTTGAGGAACAGGCACAGACGTCACAGGTCTGATGGATTAGTGTTCCTGTCAAAATCAAGTCACCAACGACGCAATAGTTTTGACATTTCTTTGCAGATTATTCCTGAAAGCCCAAATGGTGTTGATGTCGCTGGGCAATTCGTTGGGACAACATCAGCTGTTTGTGACAATAGCTTTGAAGGCTTTGTTACAAGCGGTGTCCCTTTGGAGATGCCCTGCTCCACTAATTTGTTTCGTGCGCATCGACGCTTCAATTCCGATGGACATCTTGCTCGACGTGGCAGAAGGCTTCAGCAGTAATGCTCATGGCGTGGCCTTTTATTTTGCCGAAGAAGAAGCGCCATCAGCAACGCCACTGTTGTACTCATACAGATTTGCTACTAAGTTATTTACATTTTTCATTACTTCAATTTTTTGTGCAGCATTGTATATTGTCACCTCTCTTTCTTATCATTCGGTGTACTCTCAAACTGGGAGGGCTCGTCAGTCGTTTCTATTTCCTCAATTTCTTTCTTGTTATCGTCATCTATTATTGCATCATTATTGATATTCAATTCTTCTGGGGTACAAGATGCGATCCCTTTGACTGCCGACGTTTCCTCATCTTGAAAAACGTCTTCCATTGTTTGGTTTTGGCCATCTGGTTCCGCTAAATTCGAAGAGACAACTCCTCCAGCCTGCACTTCACCTGTATCAGTATTGTCAGCTTGATGATCTGAAATCATTGTCGGTGTCTCTTCATCCTGCAGCAGCACAGTATCATTGCGCTGTTCTATCATGCTTGGTCGAGCAACCGAAATCTGATCCCCCTTCAAAGCAACGCAAACCAAAAATGACGCTTCATTCTCGATGGCGACAATATCCTTATCTACTTCCACCATTACTGCTTCAATTGTTATTATAAAGATGAGTATACCTGTATTGGACATGACGGGATATAGCTGTTCTGCAAATAGTTGCCCCGCTGCCATGGCGAGTGTTCCGAAAAAGCAGTAGAACCAACTGTCGATGGAATGGATCAGACGTTGTTAGAAGATGCTTGCCTTTCTCAATAATAACAATCTTTACCATTCTCCACATAGAAGTAACAGTCACACAAAATATATACTCACGGATTGCAAATGGACGAATGAACAATCATCGACGACGAAGTACCATATCTCCACAACAATATCGACAAGTAGAAGGAAATTATCACAAGTACAGCTATCGGCAACAAACTCAAAAAGAGATGAAGCTTCTGTTGAAACGTCCCCGTCCCCTTGAATAACGTCCACCACCCCGCCCTCCCGGCAAGATCATCAATGGGTATATCACTCTCGACGAAGTCAAAGTTGACAATAAGTCCGATGATCAAAAGTACTGTTGCCAACGATCGTATACTATTCCTCAACATACAACTCATCGCCTGTGTATTGTTCAACCGTCGTCCTTCGTCAAAGTACATCCCGCAGAAATTGACACTGCGTCGTTTATGAATTAAATAGGTCACTTCGAACATGACAATGAGTAATATGGGAACTTCAAAAGTCTGTAGTACAAATATGGCTCGAACTAACGGATGCATTTCTACCACCGACATGCCTTTAACTGTTTGTTCCATTATTTTTCCGGATGCAGCCATGGTCGCATTTTCTAATGCTAGAATTAATATGGCTATTGGGAATAGGACACGGACGGAGAAGAAGAGCCGGTAGTGTGTGCGTTGACGACCTAGCTGAATTGCCCATATCGTGCAGGCCAGGGACACTAATGTCAAGATCACGTATCCGGCGATGAGTCCTGGGGTTGGTGATTGTTGCGTCGGGTCTATGAATGTCATTATGCTGGATAATATTACTATGCTCACTTGTTGTTGTGCTTCATTCTACTCTTGCCGCATGGCATGCTATTCAAGCAAGCAACGCCATAGGTTAGATACAACCTTAGTTGATATTTGCAACAACTTACTTAGACTTGCCTTTTTGTCCGCTATCCTGACGAACTATCCCCGTGGGGTACAAAATTTTTGGCTAGGCTGGCATCCAGGGGGGTACAAATCAGAAGTCTTTTCTAATTCCCTAGTAATGATTGTAGGAGGTATAACTTTGACACTAGATAGGCTGAGATTTGGAGGGGGGGGGATATAAAGTGAAATTGGGGGATAGAGTTCGAGCCAGGTTCCACAGGCAGTCCACAGTGTATCTGACCAGTGACCAGTACAATACAACATAATATCTGACCCTACTACATACTCACTCAGAGAAACAGAACCATCACAAGTAGAATCACTATCTACACCCGAGAAAAGGAGGCACTCATCGCAGCATAAGAAATAATGCTCCCCCGACGATCATGTTGTTCACTAATACGGCGTGGTGGTGCGCTACTTGACATGTCTTGTGGACAACACCCAAAAATAATTACAGTGCAGCAACAACTTCGCCACAAGCGCACTTCCATTGGAAAAGAAGCTCGTCAGGCAATCTCAAACAACAACACTACGACCACTGCATCTTCTAGTTCAGCAACAACTGCTGCTGCAGATAACATATTCGGGATGCGACCAATCGACTACTCAATAGTACCTCCAATACGAGCGTCTCCTCCACCACCTCCGTCCAAACCGGGATTGCAAAAATATATTGCACCAGCGTCAATGATAATTATGTTTGCGACGGTAGGGTACTTTTATGTCAATAATAAGAATGATAATTTTGAATATTGGGCTGCTATGCAGAGTGGTGAAGCGCTTCAGATGGGTGATGATGATGATGACTATGAAGATGAGGAGGAAGAGGAGGACAAGTAATATAAATATCAAGTCACTACAAGTAGGGACACAACACTATTCTTTCAGTTGGTAGTGCAAGGTAGTAGACAAGAGATTCTTTCAAAACACTTTGCAGCATTTTTATATCTTTATGAAACAATGAACATGCAACTTCTCAATAGGAAGAAGATATTAGTGAGACATTTATCATAATAAGCTTTAAGCTTGTAGACATCGAATACAACTCGAACCTAGCAGCAACTCTATTCTGCACACCAAAAAAGCTTAGTAAACCTCAACATGCCACTGTCCCTTCTTCTTAAGTCCCTTAATGAATTCATCGTAATCAATTCCCTTGGCCTCACAAACACCAGCAAGCATATCCTGAATTCCGGGCATCATTCCCTTCAAACCGCAGAAGTACATGTGAGCACCCTTATCAAGCTTGTCGAAGATTTCGTCAGCATACTCCTCAACCTTGTCTTGGATGTACATCTTGCCACCCTTCTTGTTCTCTTGCTCACGTGACAGAGCATAGTCCAAACGGAAGTTGTCGGGGTATCGAGATTTGGCATCTTGGAACTCATCATCATAGAGAAGGGCATCAGAATTGGCAACACCGAGGAACAACCATGCTTGACCCTTGTATGCCTTCGCAGCTGGGGTGTCCTCGAAGAAGAGACGGCGGACAAATCCACGGAAGGGGGCAATTCCTGTTCCGGTGGCAACCATGATGTAATCGGTGGCTGGGTCCTCCTCGGGCATAAGCATAACCTTACCAGCAGGTCCAGTCATCTTAACTTCGTCACCTGGCTTAGTATCGCACAAGAAGTTGGAACAAATACCCTTCTTTGCGGGATCGTCAGCCTTCAATTCTGGACACCAGTAGGTTGCACGCCTGACGCAAAGACTTCCAGTTTTACCAGTCATATCATCTCCATAACGAGAAGAGGCAATAGAATACAAACGCACAGCATGTGGCTTTCCGTCCTTCTCACGGTTACCCGGAGGAATGACACCCCAGGATTGTCCCTCCCAGTATGGAAAGTCTCCTTCGTGATCAATTACGATGTGACAAGTCTCTCCAGTAGCCTTGGGACCAACAATACGCTTGGTTGAAACAACCTTTCCAGTGAATGGTGCTTTGTTCTTGTACACATTGACAGGAATACTGCTCTGGTCCCAGTATGGTTCGGCCTCAAGGAAATCTTGTGCTAATCCACCGCTAGCAGAAGTCAATTTCATGGCAGCAGCTCCTGCAGCAATCAAACCAGCACCGGCAGTGAGGATAGTCTTTGTGTTATCAGCTGCTTCGACGACTTCTACAACTTCCTTCGCCTTTTTGGCTGCAATAGCGGCTGGTGGCATACCCGCAGTTGTGAAGGCAACTGTCGAAAGTACACCGGCAGTTTTCGCCAATGTCTTTAGCGCACGCTTGCGCTTGGAGCCAGGCTCTTGAGCTGCCATTCCAAGAACAGTGGATGAAGGAGCATTCTGAACGTAGGTATTGGGTCCATTGATAGGAGCAAATGCATTGGCTGACGCCAAGAAGGCTGCGGTTAGGAAGAGCTTCATGGTGATGATAAAAGTGCCGAAATGATTGCAGCAGATGGGTTTGCCTCACCTCCTTCCCTTGTCAAAAAAGTCTCCAAAAAGTGCAAGCTACGATACGCTGACGTATGCGCGGTTTTGCGCTGTGGTCTTGGCCCACGACCGGCCCACCGACTCCTTCAGGTTGACAGCAAACAGAAAACAAAAATACCACTCCTCCTAACCAGCACATCTCAAGCTTTATGAAATACTAATTACTTAGTTGTAACCCAGCCAACATGTTTCGAAACACCTTTCAGAGTGGTTTCATATCAATATTTTCTGCTGAAGGTTCGCACCCTCTGCAGCTGTGGGACATCCACCTTGACGACGATGGTGAAATTCGATTGATCAAGGACATGGCAAATCTTGATGAATCAAATCATATTAGCGGGCCTGTGATTGAGATGACATGTTCTGATTTATCTAAAAACTGCATCATATGTCCGTTGAAATTGGATGCGTCGCCACATAGGCCTTCTTTGGGTATAACTCTGCCAATTCTCTACCTCACCATGTACATGCCAGAAAGAACAAAACAACAGCAACAAATTAATCATTTTTCATTTGAAGTATCAGTCCTTGATGATAAACAAATCACTCGAAGACTTCGATGTTCAACTTTTCAATCTACAACTTCCGTTCAGGCTGACATTTGCACATTTCCATTGCGTTTGACGCAACGTCCACGAAGGTTGAAGAGAGAGCAACTGCTACTACCTCCTTTAGAACAAGACAATCCACATCAGCAAGATGAGCAAGAGGAGTGTGAACCGTGCTGGAATCGTGTCTGTATACCTCTCTCTGAATACACTTACAAGGCATATGGAACTAAGTTTCTTGAAACGAGAGACATTCAAATACAAGGACGACATCTGTACATCGATCGAGTATATTTTACCGAAACGCAACTCAGTGAAGATGAGCTCCCACGGGAGTTTCGTTTGTTTCAATGATTCCTATGTGGCGTGTATGATTTACATTCATGTAGTGATTTAACATATTACATTAGCAACGGAACATGAGTAAGGTCCATGCTCATTCATTTATCTACAGGTAGCTCGCCTCTACAACAATACAACACAAATAGTTTCACATACTGTACAAGAATGAAATTTGGAAACCACCTCAGCTTGACTGTTTGCTTCTATAACCAAAGAGTCCATATTCAACAAGGTTTCCATTCATTTTGTTTGAATAAAAAATCGATGAAGAGTGATCCCTAAACATAGCTTGCAGGCCTGGAAGAAGAAGTGTCTTCTCAAACTCTGACAATGGCGCTGGATCAATGTACAACATAGGTGAGCCCTCGGGAATCTTTCCAAAGCCACCAATGCGCGCCACATCCGAACTGCTCCTTGGTCTCTGGGAAGGTGAATTATCGTGGCGACGCCTTCCGTGACGGTATCCATGAGGGTGATGATGCGGCATATCTTGCTTTGTGTGCACTCGAGGGCAAACGTCTTTCAAAGGACATGAGCTAGCACTGTTCTTACAGGCCAACCTTTTGTAATTGTCCGGATGGTAAATGATTTCTTCATTAGAGTGGGCGTGATCGCAAGCAACGCCTCGTGGACACATGTTGGTGAAGCATCCTTCTTTCCCTGGGAGTGGCTTGATGTTTGGACAAGAAAGTGGCTTGTACTTGTGCAGCGAAGAATCACGACGCAGCCATCCTCTATTGATCTCGGCATGGGCAAAGCTGCAGACTGTATGATCATGCTCATATCTCTTTGCGCACCAAGATGTTCGGAATGAAGAGAGACTCTGCTGATTCATGCGGCTGTATCCTGACTCGAAATTGTCGATGTTGTTGGGTCTCTTTCGATAAGCTCTAGAACCTGTGAAGAATGATTGCCATTCTTCCGGTGATAATGTTAGGTTTGCAGTGTGAGCAACGTCTCGGATGAACTCGTTGTGACAATGAAATACGTCTGATGACGAGCAAACGTTTTCATTGAAGCATAGCAAGACAGAGCGCTTTCCTCCTCCGCTGTCGAGACTCAGACTGTCACTCCTGTCTTTACTCTTCCTCTTGTCATCTCCTTCTTCGTCACTCATATTGAAAAAGTCTGACTCACTATTCGCCAATGAGTCTAGGCTCAAATTATTCCATGGAGCCGGTAGCGTTCGAAGCAAGTGTTCATCATCGGCAGCATCCCTTGCAAAACCCATGCGAAAGGCTTCTCCATTTTCTTCGCTACCGTCAGGTCGGGGGATAATGTAATGGAAGCAGCTATTCAAGATGATTTGCATACACCTGTTCACCTTCGTTCTGGTAACAATCCCTTCATCAATTTTCTTGGCTACACAGGCGTGCACACCTGATTGCAGCTGCTGACGCGTGAAGTACCCTGTAGACAAAGTCAAACGACGACCGACAAGCCACGTTACGAGAGAGATTGAATGAGAAGTTTCTGGCTCGTACAAACAGGCTTTCTTTCGGAGCAATGTCTTGAGAATCTCAGTGGAAGATCTTTGATGAAGTGGCACTTGAGGAGTTGATGAAGACGGCGGTTTCGTGCCTGTTCTAAGCGGCGTGTTGGAGGAGTGGGGGTGACGATGGCTCTCTTGAAGCGGTTGCTGCTTGGGTGTCAAAGTACCAGAATTCAAGTTCAGGCTTTGTGGTGGACGAGAATGTAAATTGTGATGTATGGTTGGAGGTTCAGAGTGAAACTCATTTGCGTCCAGCACCCATGGCGGTGGGTTCGGGCTGTTGCTAGAACTCTTCGGGTTCACATAAGGAGATGCGTGAGGAGAAAGTGACATTGGGGACAACGATGTAGCTGATGTCTGCCCAGTGGATTCCCCAATACTAAGAGGCGAGTAGGTCACTGATGCTGATGGATAGTTCTTGAATTGAGCGTTGGATGAATGCAACATTGGTGATGCCAAAGGTGTCGAAGGTGCTTCCACGCCTTGTTGTATTGTTGCCAAAGCCGCCTGAGGTGGAGCTGGATGAAAGTGAGACATGCCCCAAGAATGCGAATGAACGACTGCAGGAGTAAACTTGGCTTGGTCTCCTGATGAGTCTTCAGGAAATGAGTTGGATCGTTCGTGGAAAACTTGAGGATGAGCATGTTGTGCATTAGTCAAGAGCGTCTTGCCAGAGTTACTTCTTGGTGGAGGGCTTCCTCCTCCGACCACTACCCTGCTCCAAGAGCCAAGTGGCTCACGAAATATGGTCTCACCTTTATTTGTGGCTAAGAACTGCGCATCAGGTGGTGAGGCTGCCACATTGTGCGATATGACTGATAGCACGGGAGTTCTATTTCCAACCTCTCTGCTCTCGCTTGCGTCACGTGCATTGTTGTCATGACCATGACTGTTGTTATTGGTAAATGTTGTACTCCTAATGGAGTCAATCTTTGCTATGTCTCCTTCCATACTGCTCATGTGAGGAGACTGATCTCCTATGATGTTCATTGATGTTTCTATGACCATTTGATAGGTTGTATGCTTCGGCAAATGTTCTTTATGTGTTGCAGGCCGAGTGTTAATGTTATACTTGCCTCGATTCCGTTCTAAGGAAGTGACGATTTGTTATCACTGATATAAACGATAAGGCCTTCTTCCGAAGTTCTCTCCGAAAGTAGTTCGTTCCGGATGATTCCTTTTCGATGTTGTGCGCCGGTGGTGATATTCTTTCTTAGAAGGTCTTCGCCGGCAATCGTGAACCCCCGTGTGTAGACGATTTTTCTGGCAGCGTTTCAAGTTGTCCCGTATGTTCTCTTAATATAATGACTAAAGTGGGTGAAGTTAGTGTCGAGATTCATTGCTATGGTGCTGTTGGCTAGTGACATGATTAGCTTCATGGTAGGTGTCATTCAATCAATGCGGGGTACGATAGGCGACCCGCGTCACTTCTTTTGAGAACAATACAACGGTATGATGTCAAGCAAGAGTTCGGGAATTCTTTTTTTCGTACCTTCCACAGCATAATTTACCGCTAAAATACTTAATTTACACCTTCCTTTTTTACTCTATTATCATCATTAAATTAGTAAACGACGGCTAGACTATAATGTCACTATGAAGGGTTTTCTTGTGGGCGATTGTTCCTGAGACATTCTTACATGATGATGAGAGGAATCTCGAATCTCTCGAGAAATCATCATCATCGTCATTCAATTATCTTTTTTCCACAATCTCCGAGACCACTTAGATGGTGGTAGAATAATAATTCGTAGCCTTTTGGGCAAGAGACCAGTATCAACAACAATATGGCTATCACTACAATTATTTTTGATGTAGACGACTGCCTGTATGATGTCGGGACGTGAGTATCAATAATGTTTTGCTACCCAAGATGTATATGATGTGTTCAAACAGAAGTGGTATAGCGACAATGCAACATTACCTGTTCTAACAGATGTGGTTGTTGTGTTTGTACTCACATCTTCTCTGTTTTTGTGACAACGATACCATAGTGGGTTCACGGCACATCGCAACACCGATGGGGCAACTGATTTCATGGTAGAGAAACTGCATTTCCCATCCAAAGAGGCTGCACAAGAACTCAGAGATGAATACTTTCTCAAGTATCACAGCACGGCAAAGGTAAATTACGATATTGTTAGTTTCATTTTGCGGTTTCTTCAACAAAACGCAGATATAATGACGTTTCACACACACAAAACTGCCCCATTTCTTTCCTTCAGGGTCTCAGAGCAGCTGAAGAAGATGGAAGACTGCCTAAATTACCTGTCGGTGTGTCACTTCAGCCTGGAGAGAAGAGGTTCAAACCCAGTGACTTGGACGAATATTGGGCAACAAATCTAGATTTCTCAATGCTCGGTGGTCCATTGGATGAACGTAGCATCCAAACGTTTGAGTCCTTGTCGAAATCCAATACACAAGTTGTTGGCTTTTCTAACGGTCCTCGACTATATGTTGAGAGAGTATTGAAAGAAATTGGACTCGCCCGGTTTTTTGAGCCAGAGAAGCTGTTCGGTGTCACAGATGTCCTTCCACATTGCAAACCTGACCGCAGCTCATTCGAGTTGGTACTAAGTAAAGTGTCTGCACGTCCTGAGCAATGCATCATGGTTGAAGATAGCATGAAGAACATACGTGCTGCAAAAGCACTTGGTATGAAGACGATCTTGATCATGGGAAAGGGACGAAAGCATCAAGCATTGAACAAAAACGCCTCTTTGGCCGAGGCCACCAAGGTAGGTGATGCTCCAGACGAAAATGACCAAGCTGTAGATGCCGCTGTTGAAACTGTCGCGGAGATTGACACGATCTTGAAAGAGTGGAAGGTATTATAATCTGCTTAGTTCCTCCTAGTAGAGCACGAGTGCCGAATGGTCTAGCTCGAGTAAGCATAGTAACATGAATTATTTGGTCACACTATCAACAACTGACACGCAACATATCACCATAAAAATATAAAGTTAAACATCACGTATTACGCCGTATTCATGGACTCGATCTGTCCTCTTTTGATTGAAAGATGATAGACATTTCATCGAGCTGCTTTTCCCAAGCAATCAATTGGTTTTCGTATTCGTCACACTTACGAATGCGATCTTCAAGTTGCAGGCGCTGCCTAGTAATTTCATCCGAACGCGTCTTCAATTGAACTGCCAGCTCTTTCATTCTCTGCTGACCTATCTTTGCCTCCTCTTGTCTGTGGTTTAATTTTGCTTCCATCTGAACTAATCGCTCTTCACTTCGAAGGATTTCCTCTTCTTTCAGCTCTTGCTGCTCTAGGGTGCTCTCCATTTGTTCCTTGAGAGCTTCGACAGCGTGACGTTCATCCTGGACAAGCTGATATAATTTGTTATTCTTTTCAGATTCCTCCTGAATTATCTGCTCATTCAATGCCAACTCTGCAGCTTTTTCCTCTATGAACTCATGCTTCTTCCGCAGTTTCGCGTCTTCGAGAGTAATTATATCCATGAGATGTTTCAGCTTCTTCGCCTGCTCGTCAATACGAGTGCTCTTCTTGTCGAGTCCACTCTCCATAGTTTCTATCTGAGATTCAAGCACAGATTTTTGTCTCTCTAATTGTTGCTTCTCCTGAGTCCAGGATACAAGGTGGTTTTGGAAGTCCTCAATGCGTGACACGAGGTCTTCTATTTGTTTCTGACGCTTTGACAATTCATGCGAGGCATGATCAAACGTACCAAAGTGCTTATCGCCTACTTCCTTCATGGTGTTGCAGAGCTTCGCCAATGCGCTCTTAGAAATTACGACTTTCTGCTCAAGTGACTTGATCTGCAAACAAAAAGCGTGGCAACAGGCACAAACCCACTTACAGTGTTAGGATGAATTTGGGATACAGGCGATTCCATGTAATCAGATTTCTACCTACCTCACTTCCGAGACGCTCCTTGCGCCGTTTCAGTTCTTCTTCTTCTGTACATTCTTTTTCTAATCGTGACATCACTCCACTAAGTAAACTTTCCTGTTTCTCCACGTCGTGAAGGATGCTGCTCAGCTTAGCTTGTGCATCGACTAATTTCGAAGTGACTGAGTCTTTTATTTCATTTGCTTCTTCCTTCAGAGTATGTAACTTCTGAGACTCTCCATTGCACTCCCCGCGCAACAAAATTAATCGATGTTCTTCCTCAGCTGCTCTTACGGAAATATGAGATGACATCTTTTGAAGTTCATCTTCTTTTTGCTTCAGCGATGCCTCGAAAGCAGCCAAGCTCTCTTCTCGCTGTCGAATGCTGGTATCGGTTCTTGTAGATGTTTCGATCAGCTGAGACTCGCGAGATTTGACTTCAACCTCCCTCTTGGTGAGTTGCGCAATGTTGCTGGTTACTTCTTCTGCTTGCTTAGACAATGACTTCTCTTTTGCCTTCACAGATTCTTCCAAGTCGCGAAGCGACTTAGTCTTCTTCTCAAGCTGAAGTTTTTCTTCCAAGATTTTTGACTGCTTGGTGTCTATGCTAGCCTGCTCTTCCTCTAGCTGTGTCATGAGTCCATTGATTTCATTCTCGGCACTAGATAATGATCGCTCTTTTTCATCAAGCTGTAGACTTCTTCGATTATTCGCTTCGGCGTGACTTTGAAGCTTCTCTTTTTCTTCTTGGATCGATGATTCAGCTCGTTGCATATCACGTTGAAGATCTGCTTTGATTTGGTCCATTTCTCCTCGCTCAGTCGCCAGTAACCGTTCTTTTTCAAGCAATGTGTCGTATTGTCGGGCAAGCTCTTCTTCCCTCTTGGCACAGTTAGCCTCTCGTTCAATGAACCCATCTATTCTCAGCTTGGCTTCGCTCAGCTCTTTATCGCAGATGCGCTCCCTTTCTTTGAGCACATCGAAAGATTCCTTCACTTGTTCCTGAAGTGTGGTGCAAGATTTCTCTCGTGTGGCAACATTGTCTTCTCTTTGAGATACATTTTCCTCCCTCTTGATACACGCCTCCAGACGTCTCGATAGCTGGTCTGCCGTCTTCCCCAACTCCTTCTGTTTATCTGTAGCGGCATTTTCTTCTTCTTTGAGTGATTTCAATGCAGCATCGATTTCGTCCTCACGTTTAGAGCATGCTGTTTCCCGTTTTGTTATGGCATCGTGGCGTGCGGATAGACTTCTCTCCGTCTCCGCAATATCAGACTCACGGCTTGAAAGCGTCTCCTCCCTTAGTACAATAGACTTCGTCTTTGCAGCAAGTGCCTTCTCATTCGACGAAAGCGTAGACATCTTGGATTCAATGAAAACTTCCAGATCGGCACATGACTTCTCCCTTTTGCCAATTACTCCCGCTTGGTGCTTTAAAGTTTCTGCATAGCTCTCCAACTTTTCCTCCTCCTTCTTTATTCTTGCGGCCGATTCCGATTGTGCCGATTGAACAGAGAGAAGATTGGCTTTGACAAGTGAGATTCGACTGTTTTCTTCATATGCGATTTTCTCTTTCTTTTGTAGTTCCAGTTCACGTTGTTGTAATTGACTGGTAGAAGCTTTTACTTCATCAGCAAGGCGGCTTGTATCCCGAACAATCTGATCTTCCCTTTTCGCCATCTCGGCCCGCTCCTTCTCAAGAACCTCACGAGCTTGCTTCAGTTGCTCCGTTGCAGAAGATATCTCCTTGGCCAACAGTTCTGACTGTGCCACTTGCTTCTTTAACTCTTCTTCTCTTGTGTGACATTCTTCCATTCTACTTTGTGCTTCACTTGTGAGTTTATCACAATTCACTTTCGTCTCTTGTAGTGCCTTTGCGGCCTCATCGCGTTCGCCGTGGACCTTATCAAGATCCACACGTAACTCACGAAGCCTCGATGACATCTGTTCCAAACTCAGAGTCTTATCTTCGTGTTCTATCTCGAGTTGTTCCTTCTCCGTCTTGGCAAAGTTGATGTCTTCTTGCAGTAATGATAGCTCCTCTTTTCTTGCATTGATTTCATTTGCCAGCTGTTCGCTTTGATTTGTGTTATCATCTAGTTCTTCCGTGCATCGACGTATGTTCTCCGTCAATTGTTCATGTTGTTGTTGCAAACGCGAAAGTGATTCATGCTGCTTTTTCCACTGGTCAAGTTCTAACGTCAGTCTTTGAATAGTTTCATCTCTTTGCTGAAGAGTCTTGTGATTGATTACAGTGGTAGGAGTAGCAGTGATGTTGCGTCTTTTGGTGAACGAAGGCGGAGTGGTGTGCGATGATGAAAAATCGTCTCCACAACTTGAGGATTGTATGCTGAAGTTACTACTGTGAGGATTCATTGGACGATTCATAAAGCTATCCCCTTCGCCGACTACATCTGCTGTGCTGCTGCGTTGAGGCTGCAGCTGTTGTTGAGCTATACGTGGCGTGACCAACGGTGCCATCCTCGCCATTGAAGTCGCAGTGAAATCAGAGGCATGGTGCGAAGTAATGATGGTATCAGTAGGCATGAAATCAGAGGCGTGAGAGATGATGGATTCGTCTGCGTCAAAAGATGGAAGATGCGTACTTTCTGCAGCTGCAGCTGACGCCGCTGTAGCTGTAACAATTGGTCGCTCGATTGTTGGCGAGTCCATATCATTGTCTTCCTCGGTTGTCAAAACAGATAAGCCATTGAATGGCGCCTGGCGGCATTGAACATTACTAGATGGACTTGTACCTATTGAGTGCTGGCTGTTGTCACGCTGCAGCTGTCGCTGCTCCTCTCGTTCTTTCTTCCAGGCTGCCAAAATGACATCAGTATCGGCAGTGGTGTTGAGTAGTGAATGATGCTGATCCAATGAGGAGGTGTCACTGTGGTTTAGGTCATCGTTATTATCTTCCACCACTACAAATCGATCTAGGCTCTGAAACGGCTCCTCGCTTTTATTCATGTGTTGTCCAGCTCCAGTCGATGCTGCCACCGGTGCCTGAGGTATTACGACGCGGCGTGACGGTGGTGGAGGCATCTGTTCACGAGATTGTGGCCGTAATAGTGAAGATGGCACAGCATTGGCAGACATCTTGGTGAACTTTGCAACCCTCAATTACGAGTCGATAAGCAGACCTCTGGATCTCTCTCGCTGCCGAGAATTTGACCGCTTAATAATCACGCCTCCCGAGTTTTTGATAATTGATTGATGTGTAAATGAGCCTCTCTGTAGCTGACTATGGTAAAAGTAGCGCCCTACCGCAGATGGTGCACATTGCACAACATGGTGGGCTGGGATGGGCGGGAAAATGGAAAATTATATTCATCTACAATACTGGTATTTTACTGTTATAATCTATCTACACAATTGAGTCGACTTGTGATAGAGTTGGTGTTTCCTGAGTGTAGGTTGGTGTTTATGTAAGGCTGTTTGATATGTCAATATACGAATGGTCGTTATTTCATTGGTCGCAATATTGGTAAGCAACATCGACCAGCGCAGCGAGTAAGACTTGCTCGAGGGATTGTATGGTATGTTGAAGGATATATGGACGGATGTATTCGGCGATTGCGTTGCAGATGGAGAGGCCGAAGCGGTGTCATTTCCCCGCAAGTGTTGGGTCAGCTTCCATGCAGATTCTTGGTGTTTGGAAGATGTCCATTGCATGTTGGTAGTGTTTAAGATTCCGTTGGAATAAAATTTATTCATTTTGATTGCATTTGGCGTGCGCCTTTGTAGGTAGTGCGTTTAGGTGAAAAGAGACGAGAGAGAAGCCACAATGAGATTCTGCGCCTCAAAAATGACACTCCTTCCAAAAATGAAACTGTCCACCACCAACTGAAGCTGCTCTCCTTCCTTATTAACCTCATCACTCCCAACATGCCGTGTATTGCGAACAATCTGATCTTCCCTTTTCGCCATCTCGGCCCGCTCCTTCTCAAGAACCTCACGAGCTTGCTTCAGTTGCTCCGTTGCAGAAGATATCTCCTTGGCCAACAGTTCTGACTGTGCCACTTGCTTCTTTAACTCTTCTTCTCTTGTGTGACATTCTTCCATTCTACTTTGTGCTTCACTTGTGAGTTTATCACAATTCACTTTCGTCTCTTGTAGTGCCTTTGCGGCCTCATCGCGTTCGCCGTGGACCTTATCAAGATCCACACGTAACTCACGAAGCCTCGATGACATCTGTTCCAAACTCAGAGTCTTATCTTCGTGTTCTATCTCGAGTTGTTCCTTCTCCGTCTTGGCAAAGTTGATGTCTTCTTGCAGTAATGATAGCTCCTCTTTTCTTGCATTGATTTCATTTGCCAGCTGTTCGCTTTGATTTGTGTTATCATCTAGTTCTTCCGTGCATCGACGTATGTTCTCCGTCAATTGTTCATGTTGTTGTTGCAAACGCGAAAGTGATTCATGCTGCTTTTTCCACTGGTCAAGTATAAACGTCAGTCTTTGAATAGTTTCATCTCTTTGCTGAAGAGTCTTGTGATTGATTGCAGTGTCTCCGCGAATGGAGGATTGTATGCTGAAGTTACTGCTTTGAGGATTCACTGGACGATTCATAAAGCTATCCCCTTCGCCGAGTACAACAGCTGCGCTGCTGTGTTGTGGCTGGTGCTGCTGTTGATCTATACGTGGCGTGACCAACGGTGGCATTCTCCCCATGGCAGCCGCAGTGAAATCAGAGGCATGGTGCGAAGTAGAAATGATTGATGCGTCGTCTGCGTCAAAAGATGGAAGATGCGTACTTTCTGCAGCTGCAGCTGATGTCGCTGTAGCTGTAACAATTGGTCTTTCGATTGTTGGGAAGTCCATATCATCGTCTTCGTCTGTTGTCAAGACAGATAAGCTATGAAAGGGTGCCTGCTGGCGGCTTTGAACATTACTAGGTGGACTTTTACCTATTGAGTGCTGACTGTTGTCACGCTGCAGCTGTCGCTGATCCTCTCTCTCCTTCTTCCAGGCTGCCAGAATCATATCTGGCGGAGGCATCGGTTCACGAGATTGTGGCCGTATTAGTGAAGAAGGCAAAACATAGGCAGACATCTTGGTTAACTTCGCAACCCTTAATTTCGAATTACAAGTTGATAGGCGGCCTCTGGATGATGTGACTAACTAACATACGAATGCCAAGGAGTGGGTAATAATTGATTGACGTGTAAATGAGCCTTTGCTTTACGTAGCTGACTGCCCTATCATCAGATCTCTAGCATGATGTGAATGTTTGACGGTTGAAATAAATTTGAAACTGGTTGACATGATGATGTTTGACAAAGTATATTGTATCTAAGAAGAAACGAGAAACCAAGGGAATAACGAGAAAGAAGCCAAGCCAAAGCAAAGGGGCCAAACAAACTCCTACTTATCCAGCCACGAAGCCAATCACTCTCCTTCACAGGACCAGGACATTAACATGCCGCACTTCCGGCCATTGATGCTTCTGGCCAATCGGCTCTCGTCGATACAATCTATTCTGGCGTTTGAGCGATGGGAGGGATATCATCATTTCGAGGATGAAAAAGTAAGTCATCATTTTTTGTGTCCTCTGATGCAGTACTACTTTGTATCCTTGACGCTCACGTTGTGTCCATTATATTTCGTCTCCATTATCTCTCCAGGGTATTGGCCGAGTTGCAATACTTGCCACTTGTCTGGGCATACATCTCGGTGCCAATATTGTCCTATTTCTCCTATTCAAGCTTATACAAATGGGTCTGATTATCATTCCACCTCCCGAAACTACTTCTTCGACGACAATACAGTCTCTACTGCATTTTTTCTTGTCAATAGATTCCAATGCACTTCAAATGGCTTTACAGTGGACGGTGTATTCTATATTTCTGTGTCTATTTCACCTGGGAGAATACTTCTCGACTTGCATTTTCAACCCGTTGGTGACCACATCGGACTCATTCATGATCAATCAGTCGAAAGCGTATACAGCTGCAGCTTTGGTGAGTAGCTCGTGTTAGAATTGTTACTACACTTCTGAACATCTTTACTTATTATACTCCACATACACACAAAATGATGTGACTGAACAGGTATCATGGGTTGAGTTTTCAATCCGAATAATCTTCTTTCCACGTAACAATAGTCAACAAATGTTCTATGTTGGAATCTTCCTTGTAATAATTGGGCAGACATGTCGAACATTGGCAATGGTGACATGTGGGGAAAGTTTCAACCATTATATTCAACGAGATAAGAAGGACAATCATGAACTGGTGACGAAGGGAATGTAAGTGATATGTCATTTTTTGAATGCATGAGGCATAGATGCTGAGTGTTCTTCAACATTCTCATTATTTTGTCACACGTCTTTGTTTCAACAATCCTATCAATGCAGATATAGCATATTACGGCATCCTTCCTACTTTGGATTCTACTATTGGAGCATTGGGACGCAGATGCTGTTGAGCAACTATGTCTCTACAGTTGTGTATGCATTGGCAGCTTGGAAGTTCTTTCATTACCGCATACCGTTTGAAGAACGCACTCTGCGGCATCACTTTGGAAGTGCTTATGATGAGTATTCATCTAAAACGATTGTCGGCATACCATTCCTTTGAGTTTTATCATTTTGTGTTGGTTTTAAGTTTGAGCAGACGTTGAAAAGTACAGAGATGAGATGGTCACTTTCTGTTTGTGTATATAGATTCTTGATTGTTTTATAATATGAAATAAACTCAGCCTCATCTTCTTATATTCTAAACACAATAATATGATGAATACTTTCATAATGTTCATCACCCTATCCTCCTCCCAGCAGCAACTCAAACACTATAGCAACAACATTCGCCATAATCACCGGTATTTTGAGATAGTGAACCGCCTGTAACAATCCAATCGCCTGCACCTGAAACGGTCGTTCGGATGGATTGCATCCCATATTATTGACATCGTCTAGACCGTATTTGGATAGGAATCTTTTTCGGTGAAGTATCATTATTGAGTTGGTGAATAGGAGACCAGCCTATGTGTAGGTAGATAATGATGATGATAATATGTTGCCATTGTCAGATATATTATCATATTATATGGTAAATAATGAGCAATGGCGGCCTGCATATATACTCGTTGCAGTTGATGCTGTGAAGAGAAGTTGCTAACTTACCTTGAAGATATTCCATAGTGAGAATCCCATGGTGCTCGTGAGCTATACTTAGTACTCAGTTTGAAACCCAAGCAACGCCAACGCCGCAAGAAGAATATACACAACCTGATCTCCCCACGAATTTATTATATTACTGCAATCTACTCTACGCAGCGACAACAGAGAGGCAATCGCAGATAAATGATAGGGCAAACAATCTGCGGCAAACAAGCAATGCATGCATTGCAACGGCGATAATGGTTAATGGTAGGTTAATGGTGCATGTCGTCGGCGTCCTCTTTCTCTCCCGCCAAAAGTCCAAGCAACAAAAAAAGATCATACATAATATGAGATATGGTAGGATCTGTCGAGTTGCCAGGTAATATCGTAACACTATCAATCTAAAAGCGGCCACACAGAATAGAGTATAGTACAATGGATTTTGACGACGCATCATCCTCGTCATCCTCATCCTCCTCTTCTGACTCCGATGACGAGTTCTTAACTTCTGCCGGAGGAGGCCAGTCAAATGCGATGTCGCGGGAGGCATTGGTGCGCAAGAAACTTTTGGAGAGCTTTTATGGTGCCTCTGCGGCTGTAGACGATGGAACTGCCGATGAAGCTCCCACTGTTTCTTCGGCGGCTGTCACCACCAATAATAATGATGGTGAAGATGAGGGCAATGTAGTATTGGACCGAGAGCCAGTCGACAATACAGGCGAACATAACTACATCTCTGCTAGTACTTGCGACATACCCAGCAGCATCACACACCCCTCTTCCTCTTCCAGTGCTCCATTCCGCTCTCCGTCACAAATTCCTCTGCCATTCACCGCCACCAAGGCAGACTTGGACTCGCCCAACTTCAATCCAGAGAGTCACACGCTCTCTCACATTGCCCACTCATCGGCACACACTTTACTCGAAACCAACGAGCGACTAGCTCTCGACATTCGCACCTTGGACTCCACCATGCAAACTCTAGTCTACGAAAACTACTCCAAATTCATTGATGCTACCGATGCAATCAAAAGTATAGGGACGAATGTTACCACGGCGGGGGAGTCGGGATTGGACCGTCTCAATTTGGGAATGGAACGTGTTGCACAGGCAAGTGCACGGAGTGATAAATTGCTTCGTGCGTCGAGGGAGGCGGTGGCGGAAAAATTGAGGATACAACGATTACTAACTAGGTTGGATGCGTTGTTGTGTCTACCCAAAACTTTAAGGTGTGATATTGCGGAAAAGAGACATCGAAAGGCGGTCAAGTCATACAAAAGTGCGACGGAAATTCTGGGGAGGCATTCGGCTGGATTTGAAAGTTTGAGAAGTATTGAGGCTGAATGTGGGGAGATATTACAGGAGCTGGCTGAAGATTTGAAGAAGAAGTTGCTTTGGTGGGGCCAGGCCGATAGTGGGATGAGTGCTCTAACTCAGTCGGCTGTGCCACCTTCGTCAATTGCAGAGATCTTTGAATGTGCGGGGACTCTGCTCATGTTACAAGATACAGCGTTTTCACCCGGGTTAGATCGAAGGCAGTGCCAATCGTTAGCCTTATCTGCGTGCACTCAATTTTTGAAGGAACGTCTGGATCCTGGAAGATCTGTTTCGTTGTCTCCAATGAACTCACCTACCAACTCGCCATCTCGCACTGAGCTAGAGTCGACAGAAACTAATGACCAAGATGTGACCAATGGAATAATCTCGGAGTTGCCAATAGCCTTTTTGGATGGTCTTCTTGAAGCGACGACTCTATACGGAGTTAGTTTCCCCGTCATTGGTGAAGATGATTCCCCGTCGCAAAATGGAAGTGAGTTAATCGGCTCATTTGTAGAAAATAATTTCGGTTCATTCATTGAGCACGTGCGGGTCCTCTTGATTAGTAGAAGTGAGTCCTTCATCCAACCCATAATAGAGGAAAGCAAGTCACAAGAGGAAGAGGAACGAAAGGATGATGCCAATTTTGTCCAGGTATCATTAGCGCTAGCTCATCTTCTTCGCTCCGTCCGCGAGTTGGCAAGCGGGTTAGCTTTGCCAGAAGTAGGAATGGATCTGTCCATTGCTTCTGCACTTGTCGATCAGACTGTTGAACTTGCAGAAATGTTGGTGAGGTTACGCATCGCTGTCAAATTCGCAGAGTTGAGAGGATTAGTGTTGAAAGAGTGCCTGACACCGTTGGTGAGGGAGGTAACTCAGACAGACAAACCAGATGATCAGACAGAAGGAGACTCGCGTCCATCTTCATCGCTGGTCGAAATGATCCAATTGTCCAGTGTGGCACTGTCTGATGGTCTTCAGATGGCTGATGATCTCATCAGGGCGACACTTCAACAGTCTCAAGCGACTAACACTGCGGCTCCAGTAGATTCCGCTGTTGTCAAGTTGGCTGTGCAGAAAAATGCAAGACTGTTCGGTATATGGCTTGCGTCTACGTTGGAACAGCTTGCTGGGTGTGAACCGTCCGGGAATGACAAGGTCCTGTTGGAAATGGAGGAAGAAGAAAATAATGAAGATGCCAAACCCAAAAAGAAGATAGGCATTGCTGGTCTTGAAAGAGACAATGAATTAAGTGGGCAGAACAAGGATGGTGTTGCGGTCCTTTCTTCGCTCCTTGTTCAATTGGATGCATGTTCAGATCAGGCATATTCCAATTTTTTGCTTGCACTGTGCGAAATGTGCCGCTTGGCGGAGCGGAGTATATCAACTACATTGAACCAATCAATTCAATCGGCAATGGAAGAGGATGCGCGTGTCGCTGAATCTGCAAATACACTCTTTGGGGGGACAATCAATCCTCATCGTAAGGGAAAAGACGGTCTTGATGTTGAACACATATTATCCAAACGCTTTCAGCTGGCTTCTTCTCGAGCGTTGTCGATGTATATTTTGGATCGTGGATCGCACGCTGCATCACACCTCTGCACAGGAATGCTCCAATTTGCAGATGCACGTGACCCATACGCCATTCCAACAAGACCACGTGAGGATGTGTTGAAGCTGTTTGATATAATTAGAGCCTCTTGCGAGGATGCGATATCAATTATGGGAGGCGATCTCTTCGCTTCTGCTGTTCCTTCGTTTCCAGATGAAATTGACTATGCGAACGCCTTTGGTGAGCGACTATCAGGCGGAAGTGTAGGTGGAACAACTAGTGGTCTAAAAATGGATGTAGAGAGGATGTTCATCGAAAATATTCAAGTCTATCCACATGCTTTTGATGAGCTTGAGTTCACTCGCAACAGCGTCATTTCTGGTATCCTGCGCGTGGCCCTGTCTGGATTGGTTGAATGCGTTCGTTCCAGTGTCTTTTCGTCTCTAGGACTGCGGCAAATGAAGGTGGATGCTGTTTTACTTCGCTACTTATTGCCACATTATGTCAAAGATGTATACGGAACACCCGATGCGAACGCATTCACTAGTGTGTGCAATGCAATAGACAATGTCATGCTCAATGCAGAGCAGAGATGTGTTGACCCGGAAGTCATAGGCGATGATGAGTACTACGACAGTGAGAAAGACGAAATCGTGACGCCTTTCCTATTAGTCCAACAATTTCTCTTCAGCAACGATGGTGATGAAAGCGTTATGGAGAGAATATCGTTTTCATGAAGTGCTTCGTAAGTATAAGTATTAAAAGTGCTTACAATGATTTATTATTTATACTACAACTTGCGTTCCTAGCAAACTCAAAAGTAATCCCGGATGTGCATCTAGAAATGGGAGCAAGCTTGCTTTTTGCAAGACCATCACAACGCAACCGTCCTTCCCCGCTGCTAGCGTGGAGCTATGCACCGTATGATGAGCGAGATTGAGATCCAAGGTCATGGTGTCCAGTGAAAGCTCATCATTGAATGCACCAAAACCTCTAGCACTTATTTCGCCCTCATCTGCAGAGGATAGCAGTCCTTCGACCATTTTTTCAATGTCCCCCAAAAAATGGCCTCGACTAAATATGAGACCTGACGCTATTGAACGCTTGTTTGATAGTCGACAGAGAACCTTGTTTGCAAACCGATCTTTCGTTGACTCGATCTGGTCCTTCGTTGATATTTTCTCAGTTACTGATTCTTCAGCTTTGACGAACGGTTTCTTCTTTATGGTCTTGACCTCATCGTTGACTGTAAGAGCGTCACATAAATCATGTAACGAAACTTCTGGCGATACATTCGATGAAGTAGAGTCACGACGTTTCTGGGGCGTGTCATCAACCTGGTCGTGACGCTCAGCCCATTTTTGCAGGCCTATGCTCAATCGAGCATATTCATCGCTCAAAACCATCGAATTGTTCACAGAATTAGATTCCCTCGAACCTGAATCGTTCTCTAAGGGAGTAGAAATATTCTCTACAGCATCGTAACCTGTCACATGCTTCTTCACGGGAGACGCGTCATAGTTACATTAGTGCGACAAAACAGAAAGAAAACTAAGCAACAAGCTCAATGTATCGCCACTCACCGCTTGCAATTCTCGAACAGCCCTGACAGCATCTGATTTCATGGATTCTCCAAGTGATAGCCGATGTCCCTCTTCCTGTGCATGAACGTTTCTCGTCTCGTGCTTCTTTTTCACGCGACCTCCATTTTGCTCCAGCTTTGCGCTGGCCGAAGAACCCCCGTGTCTCCTTTTAGGAACAAAGGAAACTGTCCCTGCAACTATAATGAACGCCTTGTCAACAGCAGAGCCAGTCCTCCAAAGTCGCTGCCCAGGAGCATAGACGGTAGGGCCCTCAACGAGACATTGTAAGTGACGTTTCTGAACCGCTGTCAGTTTTCGCAATGCCGTATTGCTGTCTAGTAGTTCAATTATATTCAAACTTTTCACCGCTTTCTCGAACACACCATTTGATTTTGCACTAATAGCAGATGGGATAACGCAAGAGTGCTGCTGTGATAGACTAATGTGATACTTCCTATAGAGAGCTGAATCATTTTTCAGAATCCTGTCCAAACTAGTGAAGTCGACCTTGATAACCTGCGGAAAGAAAGCGAAGGAGCATCAATAAAAAAGCATAAAAAAGATTAACTTCATGACCCCAATGTCTTTCAACTCACCTTTACTCCCTCTGCAGACATGGCAACAACATTGTAGGTGGAACAACTAGTGGTCTAAAAATGGATGTAGAGAGGATGTTCATCGAAAATATTCAAGTCTATCCACATGCTTTTGATGAGCTTGAGTTCACTCGCAACAGCGTCATTTCTGGTATCCTGCGCGTGGCCCTGTCTGGATTGGTTGAATGCGTTCGTTCCAGTGTCTTTTCGTCTCTAGGACTGCGGCAAATGAAGGTGGATGCTGTTTTACTTCGCTACTTATTGCCACATTATGTCAAAGATGTATACGGAACACCCGATGCGAACGCATTCACTAGTGTGTGCAATGCAATAGACAATGTCATGCTCAATGCAGAGCAGAGATGTGTTGACCCGGAAGTCATAGGCGATGATGAGTACTACGACAGTGAGAAAGACGAAATCGTGACGCCTTTCCTATTAGTCCAACAATTTCTCTTCAGCAACGATGGTGATGAAAGCGTTATGGAGAGAATATCGTTTTCATGAAGTGCTTCGTAAGTATAAGTATTAAAAGTGCTTACAATGATTTATTATTTATACTACAACTTGCGTTCCTAGCAAACTCAAAAGTAATCCCGGATGTGCATCTAGAAATGGGAGCAAGCTTGCTTTTTGCAAGACCATCACAACGCAACCGTCCTTCCCCGCTGCTAGCGTGGAGCTATGCACCGTATGATGAGCGAGATTGAGATCCAAGGTCATGGTGTCCAGTGAAAGCTCATCATTGAATGCACCAAAACCTCTAGCACTTATTTCGCCCTCATCTGCAGAGGATAGCAGTCCTTCGACCATTTTTTCAATGTCCCCCAAAAAATGGCCTCGACTAAATATGAGACCTGACGCTATTGAACGCTTGTTTGATAGTCGACAGAGAACCTTGTTTGCAAACCGATCTTTCGTTGACTCGATCTGGTCCTTCGTTGATATTTTCTCAGTTACTGATTCTTCAGCTTTGACGAACGGTTTCTTCTTTATGGTCTTGACCTCATCGTTGACTGTAAGAGCGTCACATAAATCATGTAACGAAACTTCTGGCGATACATTCGATGAAGTAGAGTCACGACGTTTCTGGGGCGTGTCATCAACCTGGTCGTGACGCTCAGCCCATTTTTGCAGGCCTATGCTCAATCGAGCATATTCATCGCTCAAAACCATCGAATTGTTCACAGAATTAGATTCCCTCGAACCTGAATCGTTCTCTAAGGGAGTAGAAATATTCTCTACAGCATCGTAACCTGTCACATGCTTCTTCACGGGAGACGCGTCATAGTTACATTAGTGCGACAAAACAGAAAGAAAACTAAGCAACAAGCTCAATGTATCGCCACTCACCGCTTGCAATTCTCGAACAGCCCTGACAGCATCTGATTTCATGGATTCTCCAAGTGATAGCCGATGTCCCTCTTCCTGTGCATGAACGTTTCTCGTCTCGTGCTTCTTTTTCACGCGACCTCCATTTTGCTCCAGCTTTGCGCTGGCCGAAGAACCCCCGTGTCTCCTTTTAGGAACAAAGGAAACTGTCCCTGCAACTATAATGAACGCCTTGTCAACAGCAGAGCCAGTCCTCCAAAGTCGCTGCCCAGGAGCATAGACGGTAGGGCCCTCAACGAGACATTGTAAGTGACGTTTCTGAACCGCTGTCAGTTTTCGCAATGCCGTATTGCTGTCTAGTAGTTCAATTATATTCAAACTTTTCACCGCTTTCTCGAACACACCATTTGATTTTGCACTAATAGCAGATGGGATAACGCAAGAGTGCTGCTGTGATAGACTAATGTGATACTTCCTATAGAGAGCTGAATCATTTTTCAGAATCCTGTCCAAACTAGTGAAGTCGACCTTGATAACCTGCGGAAAGAAAGCGAAGGAGCATCAATAAAAAAGCATAAAAAAGATTAACTTCATGACCCCAATGTCTTTCAACTCACCTTTACTCCCTCTGCAGACATGGCAACAACATCATGAGTCACACTACTAGAGCTTTCCCCACTCAATCTCTTCTCTGGCTGCAGTACCCGTGGCCCCGTCCAATCTCCGGCGTACCAGACAGCACTTCCACCTTTTCCATCGTCTCCCACTTGTGACGAGAGGGACCTTCGACGGCTTTTTTCTCTTTCCACACATGCCCCCTCCCATACCACAACTAAATAATCGTTTCGTCTCTCTGCTGCTAGTACAACCTCATCGCAACAGTATGCCACAACACGCGCAGTCTCCAGAACCTCCATTGTCGTGGTGTAAGATAGGCTCGACAAGAAGGGAACCGCACTGAGTAAATTAAGAATAAACCATGCATCCGAGCTAGATGGCGGGCGTAACGACACAGGGGGGGGCTCAAACGGCTTCGAGGGAACAGATGCACTTCCCCCCAAATGAGCAAACATGTTCGGAGATGGGTTGAATAATTCCGATTCTTCGTATTCGTCAACATCTTCTAATATGCGGGGGTTGACATCGTCAATAATGCTCGCACTAGGTTCTAGATTGTGCAGTGACGGAAAATGATTTTGGTTCGATTCAAAGATGCTGGGTCGTTTTCTGTGATTCTGCATCTGGCTGTAGTTGGAACCACTCACTCGACGGAGTTTATCCAATCGGATCGTTCCAGCTGTCCCCGTCGGAGCAACGCGCAGTTCACATCCCTCGGGTAATGCCGATGTGTGGACAACGTAAAGCCTCTTCTTGACATCAAGTGGCAGCTTCATTAACACATCCAACGGCGTATGAATTGGCGGCGCGCCTGCCTCATGAAGCAGTAAATCTGTCTCCTGCACGGGCAAGTGGTTCAAATCGGCGGCTCGCTGCTTCGACAGAACACCCTTTTCCACTAACTTTTCTAACGCTGGAGGGTTGTTAAAGTGATCCCCTGTGAACACCATCGATCGTCCTCTCCAATCTACTCGGAATCCAACACATGGGATGCTATGCAACGTATAGGTGAAATGAAACGTGGCCCCCTGAAATCGGAGCGGTTCACCTATTACAGCGGGTTTGTAACGGTGGCTGTGCTTCAGCAACGCCGGACTTAATGACGACAACGCTGCATACTTACGTATGAAACTCTTGTATATTGTTGGCGTCGTTATGACTACTACTGGGCTCCCTGTCAAAACCTTTTGGAATGCTCCAGCGTCGTGATCTGCATGGCAGTGCGTCAAAATGATCCCCACGATGGTGCGTGGCCGTATCCCCTCTCGCTCCAGGGTAGCAGACGAATATGGTGGAGGGTCGATCATAACTCCACGACCGTTGATCCACAGGACGTACCCAGAAGTGGAACCAGATTTGTCGAATCCGTGGGAGTTTCCGAGTACTGTAACCCCAAAGGAAGGTGGGTGAAAGGTGGGCGGTAACATAGATTCAGAAAGGGGAGAACTGCTGCCACCACGGTTATCATCTTCGCATCCATCGCTGCTACTGCTGACGGTACTTTCCGTCTCCAATTTGAGCTGCCGTTGTGATAGCATAAGTGACTGCTGTTCATCCAAACCAATAACGCTGATCCCCTCACTCACTTGAACGTTGCCCGAAAAGCGAACCTTTCCGACAATAATATTATTCTCGTCGATGTCATGCAGGATATAATCGGTCCCACTGGGCATTTTGAATATCTCGACACGCTTTGTTTTGTTTGCAGCGATTTGTTCTGGGGGGGCGTCAGAGGGGTATATTTTGGACACATCACCTATCCAACGAATTTGGGTGTAGGTTAAAGATTTTGATGCTGCCCTTTTCGATTTAGTCTTTTTGTTGGCAGTACCACTACCTGTATCCCCATTCCCTTCGCTATTTTCTGCCTCATCGTTACTTTTACTCCCATTCTTCATGGCACCGGAAGAAGGAGAAGATACTTTCGGCAGTAATTGTGGAGGACTTCCCAAAGTATCCCGAAAATCTGAATCAGGAGCACTTTCAAAGTGACAAAATTTCAACAAAGTTTCAAGAACTAGCTCTTGTCCATTGGGCATGATGCGGAAATGTTGCAGCTCTTTGTAAAAGTCTGGAATTGCATCGCGAGGGAAGTCAGGTGCGAAGTCTTCCTCCTCGTACTTCCGAATTCCCAAGGCGTTAACCGAAGAGGATGTCGATGCATCTACGATGATGTCTCCTCCGTGCTCCTGAGCCTCTATTTTTTCTGAAGACTTCTTCTCGGGTACTCGAAACTGCGCCGGACCTAAAAGAGTCTCACTGAATACCCTCCTGATGTTGCGTTCGGCATCTACGGAGTCCACAACCAAAGTACACTTTCGACGCTGAATAAAAAAATTGAAGTAGGCAGGGAATTCAAACTCAGCGAGATTGACTCCGAGTGCCGGCCCCATTTCTCTACAGAATCTATCAACTGGCACGATGTAGACGGATGGCACCTCAAGTCCTAACTTCATAGAATCTTTGATTGTCTCGGGAGGTATCCCAAACTGGACGAAGCCGCATGCCTGTGTTTGGATAGACACGCCCCCACGGGGTAAGTTGTGAATGGGAAGAGTCGGAATGAGAGTCTCGTATGCAAGATCCATTTGTTGTTCCCTGGAAGGGATATTCATCGTCAGCGGCGGGATGGCCGCGGTGGAATTGCCATCGTTGGCATTTCGCGGGGTAGCCATGCTGCCAGGATCGACGGTTGAGGTCGACGAGTTCTCGGCAGCTGAAGCAGTGGGAGGTGGATGGACAGTATCGGCACCTTTAGTTGGGACAAATATAGGCTCAGCTAATTTTGGAGCGATGCCTTCTTTGATGTCGGTCGATGAGTCGCCAGCAGTTGACGCCGATTTATTGCGCTGAAACACCTTCTTCAGTGTCGAAGCGGAGATTTTTTTGGTCATCTTGTACTCCAATATTCTTCCTCTCTATTAAAATCAAACTCTAATCGTTCTTGCTCCTTGTGGTGCCTTCGCGATTTGCCAGCAGGGAAAAGGTCTATTTTTGGTGGTAGGTGTTAGATGTGAGCCGTGGAATTCTTCCTTGCAATAATCATTAAATAAGCTCTAGTAATAATCAATGCACTCCTCTGCCTACAACAGTCTCCCTGCTATCTCGCTCTCTCTACTGTAGTGTTGGATTGAGGTCAGTGCTTGTGCCCAAAGGGCATACGATGTTGGATTTTTTGGAATGTTACCGAAGTACTTAACTGCATCCATCTAAAGTAAGTACGATAAGTAGTTGGCCGACACGTCGTTGATAACCAAGCAGGATCGAAGAATGCACAGCCAAAAGATTTGTCAGACAACTAAAAAAGATCCAATAGTGCCGTGTCATCACTACCAGACAGCTGACAAAATTGAAAGTGTATTTGTCTTTCGGTACTCAAAATAGTCAAACTCCACTCACGTTCGTTTGAAATGATTTTTTTGCACGCTAAAATCAGCTAAAATAGAGCATAAAGCATTGATAGGTACATAAATTGTGTAGGTCCCGTAAGTATTGTAAGTCATTTAACGCTAAGTATGTACCGGAGAGTGTTTTGGGGTCAAATATCAGAACTCCGCTTGTGGTAGGCC
>JALLBH010000178.1:0-40269 GCA_036940005.1 Skeletonema menzelii | reverse complement strand
GCATACGAGACTGTAGCTTCGCGGCTACGATTACAGTGTGTTTGAGCCAAAGATACGTCCTTTCCTACTATCACCGCCAAATGTAATGGGCCACTAGGAGCTATGTTTATCTTGTAGACAGCTCATTATAAACCTCATTGTAAATGTAAGTTCCCAAGCCCAAGACCAAGATGACGAGGTCGAGGGCATGGCAGTATGGGTGTGTTTACACAGGATGTACGTTTTGAAGCTGTTTTTTGTGACGCAGGATATGTTCTAGGTCGATGTTTGGCATCCTGACATAAACCTACCATACCATTTCAACATCATACACATTGTACTTATTTGCAATTGGGACGGACCTGGCGTGGTTTGGACATAGCATAGCCTAAGGGACAAGATGGGACAGGTGAGTGGCCACGTCGTCACCTTCGTCACGCTCCGTCACAGTCGCAAGCTGCCTGGGATTTTTGTTCCGTCAACAACCAAGAACACCACAACTACCGAAACATCGTGGCGACGATGAAGCTGGAATAATTAGTTACCGCACGACTTCTTAATAATTAACTCCATCGTCTTCGAAAGGAGGAATTGAATGACATGTCATCCAAAACTCTCTCTCTAGTCATATTTTTGACCCAGTTGATCTTTTCAAAGGCTTTTGCCCCCTTCAACCGTTTTGAAAAAACAAGCTCTCGATTTGCTTCTAACATGGATAATATATGCCCAGACATACCAACGTCACCTTCCAATCCTTCCAATGATGTGGCGATTCTAGCAAGCGGCTGATTTTGGCACCCCCAACGTGACTTTAGGCGCACGGTGAGTAATAGAACACGAATTACGGGCACAATGATCTGAAAGATAATATCCTATCCCAATCCTAACTTCTTGTGTTTCTTCGTCCTAGACGGGGGTTGTTGACATTATTGTCGGCTATACTGGAGGAAAAAAGAAGAATCCAACGTATCGAAATATTATGGATGCTACAGAAGCATTTCTGATTGAGTTCGACCCGACTGTGATAACTTACGAAGAAATTCTCGATCTGTGGTCTGATATGCACGCTCCTTTTTATCCCTCCAAATGTCAATATCGTTCAGCAATATTTTATTGCAACGAAAAACAGCTGGATGCTGCAAAAGCAAAGGTTGAAGAGCTAGGGAAACGAGGCCAAAGGAAGGTGTATGTGGACATCGAACCAGTTTCTGCATTTTACCGTGCAGAGGAGTACCATCAGGACTTCCTTGACAAGCAAATGAGTTCCTCAGCAATCTAGAGTGGAGTGAGTCAACCTTATGAAAAAACAGACTGTACCTTAGAGTAGAAACATTGGCAGCGCAATACACTGGAGATTAACCGGAATGACGGAATGTTCTCATCTCTCTTGCAGAGCGTGGGCAATCCTGAAATGCAAAAGGTCTTTCCAGTTGTTGTGCTGCAAATATACATTAACTTCAATGATACAACACTTTTGCCACAATCAACCCAAACGTTATACTTATGTTGCAGCAGACATTTCCAACTTAAAACGCTACCTACTAACTACGACGTACTCCTACTAACTACTTACTCCTACCTCCTATGTACCATAGTACTTAGACCTCTAGGTAAGTAGTTACCTAGGTAAGTATGGTACCTACTTGCCTTGGCGGTTGGCGGTTGGCGGAGCTGAGGACAATAAGTAAGGGGAGAGCAAGCTAGTGCACTTATGGTCGGTAGCACAAGTAGTACTTCCAACTTCCAACAACTTCCAGCCCTTCCTTCCTCTTCATAATTCGCTGGCTCTACTGTCTGTGGGACAATGATGTCTTTGGTGGCCTCCACTTTCCAATTTATCTCGTGTGGAAATGATGCCGTTAGCTAACTCCAGATACAGATGTTGTATCATCATCGATCTCTGCCAAACCGTCTGTTACAGTCAGGTGGTTATCCGTCCAAAAGCACAACCACGTCCGTCAGAGTTTTAACTTGCCATCCCTTCCCATCACACCACACTAAGTTCTTATGTTCACTACTCTTCACTGCGCATAATCAAAAGGCATTCATTGCGCTCATCATATTCTTTCTCCCGACTGCCCGATCATAGTTGTCGGTCATCATAATCACATTATGCCCCCATCAAAGAAGAAAAGTTCAAAGAAGGGCGGCAAGCGCAACCCCAGTGCATCTGCCAAATCCACCTCGGCAACAAGATCGAACGAGGAGATTATCGGCAATTATTGGAAAACTAAGATTGTGAAGAGGTCGGTAATTCGTGAACTTAATGAAGCCTTAGTCTACGAGTCTGCAAATGATACACGCAAAGAATTATTGGCCAAGATTGACTCACTTGATGGCAAATATGTCGATGAAACGGGTGCCACCGTGGGAGAAATGATGCCAGTGACGTATGAGACGCAACCCATGATCAACTTTACACAAAAGGAACGGTACATGCTCACCGTGGGAAAGACTGCTCCCTTTCACATTGATAAGCGATATCACGGTGTGCCTACGTACATGATGGAAAATGCAGGTTATGATGCACAAGATATGGAGAATGCCAAACGGTGGACGGGGAAGGAGGCAACACTGCACATGCTGCTGCCTAATTTGAGCATGGGAGATGAGGAGAGTGCAGTCTTCTTGGGTGAATGCTACCTTGACAAGGAAGACACGGTGCACTTCGCAAATCAATTTGCGAAGGCTTCGTCGAGCTTTGATTGGCCAGACTCGTTTGCTTGCCATCAATGTCCCTTCTGCTGCCAAATGGCTCTCCCTGTGGTCGAGAAGACGAGGAAGACAAGTATTGCCGACGGAAGTTATATTCTGATTGTTCAAAAGATTATGCAGACTATTTATACACCAGGACCCGATGGCAAACAAATGATGCAACGTGTCCACCGTAGCCTACCACGGTTGTGCTGCAAGGGCTGCTTCGAGAAGAACTTCATGCAAGAAGCCGACAAAGGAGAGGAGTTCTCCTACCCGGGAATCTTGCAGCATGATATTAGCTTGTATGCGGCGACAGACAGTATGCTATCGAAGGGTTTAGTCAAAATTAAAAGAGATGAAGACGACGTGGATGATGAGATGATTCTGTCTGCATTTTCTATGTTTCAGCTGTATGACAAGTGCGGTATGTGCAGCGCCGTTGATGAAGCAATATATGTGAAAACTCTACAAGAGAGTCAAATGATGGGTCTTTCTGTAGAAAATTTGTCTGTAAAGTAAATAGTCAAATTCTGTAATAGACAGACACGGAATCGAGTTCAAGTCCAGTCTCTAGATCTAGAGTATGTTGTACTATCAATCATTTACTCTATTGAAAGAAACAAAAGAAAGGCTCATTGTTCAGACCGTCACAAGAGCAATTGATGTACGAGAACAGTGGCTAGACACAGACAACTAAGTTGCAGGCCTTGAGGAATACGCACCCGTGCACATGGTGCATGCTACACGAGCCCATCACGCTCAACAAAAGACTGCAAGTGATGAAAGCTGCGAGTCCAACTCAAGGTCCAAGGTCGAGCCTGCCTGCGACGACTCTTATCATGGTGTAGTACCGTAAGTTAATGTGCCTTTCGATTCCAATTATTCAATGGAAACAAGATGCTTTCCAATTCCAAGACAGTGATTACCTTCCAACATTTTATCTCAGAAAGATTGCCGGCTCATATAATATATCCTTCCACTATCCCCTCAAACTATTTAAGACTACCAAATATCTTTCATTCTATCATTCCTCGCAATGCAGAAGAAGAGAAGGGATGAAGGAAAGAATGGAAAGCGAAGGTATTTTGACAGGCATTTCAGGTGGAGCCACCATGTGGGCTGCAATTGAGACGGCAAAGAAGGCTCCAGAGGGATCCGTGATTGTTGCCATGCTTCCTGATACTGGAGAGCGTTATTTGAGTACTCCACTCTTTGATTCCATTGATGCTGATATGAATGAGGAGGAGCTTGAAATTGCTAGAAGCACTCCGAGTTGGATTCTTGATCTTGAACCTTAAGCACGATACTCCAGTCTTAAATGGATTAGTAATTATTACGATTAATACTGCAATAGCGACGAAAAAATTATAAGCATTTTTCTTTCAAATCATTCACAGCTACCGGTCGCATTCTTCTCATATCGCATGATTTCTAATTACAATTATGCACTGGGCTCCAAAATGAAGCTGGGAGTTGACCTTGCAATTTCAAGCTCCTCCTCATTCATTTCAGCATCAATGGAAGCAAAGAGTGGAGTACTCAAATAACGCTCTCCAGTATCAGGAAGCATGGCAACAATCACGGATCCCTCTGGAGCCTTCTTTGCCGTCTCAATTGCAGCCCACATGGTGGCTCCACCTGAAATGCCTGTCAAAATACCTTCGTTGCGTGCAAGTGCCTGAGATGTTTCCACTCCAGCTCCATCAGGAATCTCAACCATCTCATCTTGCAGACCCAATCCCTTCTCTAATACAAGAGGGATGAAATCAGGTGTCCATCCTTGGATAGGATGAGCAGCAAAGGCAGGATGACTACCAGCAGGGCTTCCGTCTTCATTTCGATCCGTCTGAATTCCAGATCCAATCAAGTTAGCAGCGCCTGGCTCAGCAAGGATAACCTTCGTATTGGGACTATTTTCCTTGATGTACTTGGAAGCTCCATGGAATGTTCCACCCGTACCATATCCAGTGACATAATAGTCCAAATTAGATCCAATGCTCTTCAAATCGTTGCAAATCTCAGGACCGGTAGTTTCATAGTGGAACTTCCAATTGGCATCCGTCTCGAATTGATGACAAAGAAACCATCCATGCTTTTCGGCAAGTTCCTTCGCTTTTTCGACCATTCCCGTCCCCTTGCCTGCCTTGGGTGTGACAATCACCTTGGCACCCAACATACGCATGAGCTTACGACGTTCAACAGAGAATGGTTCAGCCATTGTGATAACACATGGATATCCGCGTTGAGCACACATCATGGCGACAGCAATACCAGTGTTACCAGATGTAGCCTCAACTACAGTCTGACCAGGCTTGAGACTGCCGTCCTTCTCGGCGGCTTCAATGATAGAAAGCGCTAAACGATCCTTCACAGACGAAAGAGGATTGAAGTATTCACATTTTGCGTAGATGGTTCGTCCCTCGGGGCAAAGTTTGTTGGAGATCTTTACCATGGGTGTATTACCGACCGCCTCGCTGATGTTGCTGAGGGGTGGTCCATATCCCTCACCACGTTTTTTGGCACTCATCCTGGTGGCTGGCTTGGCACTTGATGTGCCGACGCCGGAAACAATGTCACGAAGAGAAGCGTGAAGTTGTGGAGTGGAGCTTGACACGGAGGAGGTGGTCGGCGCGAGGAAGGCAGATGCGGTAGTTGCCGATGCACCGAGGAGGAATAATTTCATCGAGAACTTCATGGTTGAATTGAATTCTACTTTTGGATACAATAATATCTCTATTATGACGGACCGGGACCGGCGACCGGCGGGCGATGTTCATCACCGCAGTCTTTGACCTTTGACGCGAAGAAGATATCACATCTTGGGTTCGTAGATAGCTTGCTCTTATTTATGCTGTCACTTCTTAGGAGAAACGAACTAGGAATACCGAAAACGGTGGAGGTGGAGGACAGGTCCATAATCCATCCAACGAAAAAAGTATCGTACAACTATTATTACTAGCCTCGCTGACGCTCGTCTAGCCGCTGCGCGGGTTTTCTAAATAAGAGATCCGACGACCGACCGACCGACCGACGACCGACTTAGCTCCTCTCATTATTTAGATTATCAGCAAATAAAATGAAAATGGCAATGCATGATGAGCGAGCCAATAACCTCCCTATCAATGAGTAGTCCAAAGACACCCAGACTATTTTTAGTCGCCCTGGGGGTGGCATGCATGCTGTTGAGTCATAGTGGTGTAACATCTTTCAACACATCACCCAGTAGATCATCGGCGACACGTCATCATCATTGCTCATTTTCACTGAAATTACAACACCCCAATGGCCGTCGGTGGACACCCTCAAATGGCATGCGTGCCTCACACCTTGCATCCAGTTTTTATGATGATTTTGAGGACTTTGAGGATTTTGGAGAGATAGGCGACTCTTCGTCGAGCAGTGACGATAAAAAGAAAGAAGACGGGTCATCGTCTTCGGCTCTCAGCAGCGGCGATAATTTTGGGAGCGGAAGTAACGATAGTAGTAGCAATGATGATGCCGTTATGAAAAGTCTTCGTGATCGGATGAGTGAAATGTCATCTGCAGATGATTTTGCCGACTTTGGTGAAGAAGACGACGAAGAAGTTGACGAAGACGATGAAGAGGGGAGCGGCTCCGCCCTCCCAGATCTAGAGGGCAACACACTTTCTAGCATTGATGATCTTATAGGATTTGCTCAAGCCAAGGCGCGTCAAAAGGCGGCAGATGATGTCAAAAAGGGGAAGAAAAAGAAGACATTCGCTACAGGTACGTGGGAAGATGAAAATTGGGCCAATCCCATCCCACACATTGACGAATCGACGGGAGAGTTATTGGATTTGGAGGATATTTTGGAGAGAGGGGTGGTGCTTTTGGCCAATCCTGCAAAATTTTGTTCTGATTTAGCGGAAAGTGAAGACAAATCCAAAAGTAAAGGCAATTCGTTTATTGGTGGACTATTTGATGACCCATTTCCAACTTTTGGAGATTCCGATCCATCATCGTCCATTAGCCCAGCATTATTGGCTAAATTTGGCATCACATTGCCCCCATCGCCAGATCTTGGACCCGATCGGCGTGCAGATTTGTTGCCAGTGGTAATATTGATCGATAGAGATCCTGGTAGGGGATCTCAAGCAATGCTTTTGAATCGACGAACCGGGAATTTGATGGGCGACTTGCCACCTACTTTATTTGAATCGGCTGGTAACGCTGATTCACCCGATGAAGACGGTTTCACTCCTCATCCACTCGCGGCGTTTATGATCCAACCGCTTTGGTGGGCTGGGTCATCTCCTTCCATCTCAAAAGACAGCGATGACGATGATGATCCTACAATATCCAGAGGAGGCGGTGTAAAGGCAATAGATATGTTGCATGCTTGCCCATACGTAAAGGGGTGCGTGCCGCTACCAAAAGCAGATGGCTTATACTGGGGTGGTGATCCTGTTCAAGCCCAAAAAGCTATGAAAGATGAACGACTAGAGAAACCAATGAGTGGCTTTGACTTTAAATTCTTCATTCAAACTACGAGATGGTTACCTTCACAACTAGAGCAGGAAATCAAGGATGGGACGTGGTATGTTGCAACCGTATCGAAAGAAGTATTGTTTCGAAGTCGTGATCGTCTAGGAGCGAAACGTGCCAAACCTCTTTGGACTGAAATTATAGAACTTTTAGGTGACGATTACAAACACATACGCGATCAGTTGTATGGGGAGGAAGATGACTGAGGGGAAGTAATTGTTATTTCCTCCAAGTAGTTTAATGTAAATAAATCCAAAGAAGCTTTAGTCATGGTATTATTATTAAGTACAGGTATCGTAACCGTGTGTAGGAAGTAAGTACATCCTACCTGAGTTCTGGTATTTGGCTTCACTCCCGCAATTTTCTACCTAAGGGGCCAACGTTGGAATTAATTTTTTGATTGACTGTGTGAGCCACCGACCACCGACCACCGAACAACGACTTTCAGTTCGATCATTGAAAGAGAGAGCCGCATGAATGGCAGAACAACAGTCAGTATTTGATGCAAGTACCGTAGTAAGCGCCGGCAAATCTCTTTCATATGTGGCACAGGTAACCAGCCGATCGCAAAGAGTGACCAAAGATGAGAAACGAAAAGGGAAGCAAGGGGAATTACGGCAAAGTTAAAGCCACCCCTCAGAACAACAAGCGAGCGAACAAACTGCCGAAACCTTCGAAGCATCACGATGTGAAGCCGAAGAAAAAGAAAGGATTTACCTCCATCAAGGAGCGGATGCAATTAGTCCAGCGCAACTCACAATCATCACGTGCACACACGCACAAGGGCTTCAAAACTGGCTATAGCTTTTCGAAGGCAAACTCACCAGAGCACAATTTGAAGTCTACAAAGTCTACGCAAAAGAAGAAAAAAAAGGGTGCCAAGAAACGTGCCTTTCAGATGAATATACCACAATCCAATGAGATATTTTTGAAGCGAGTGGATGTGCCATGGTACAACAGTTCACAAGCTAATGCGAATGCCGAATCTTTTAATGATAAAAGTAGACTGAAGAATGCAGACGATCAAGATTCCGATGACGATGATACCGACAATCAAGATATGGCACTATTGCAGCTACCACCGGAAATCATCCTGTCAAGTATCGATTCAGATATTGCATCATTTTGCGCATATATCAAACTGGGCCCAGTAGAATTGAAAGCAAGGCAAGCGTTTTTAGATGAGATTACTGGGATCGCCCTCAATCAATTTGGTAAGGGCGGGCGTAATCGAAACAATCGAGCAAGTGACACAGAAGATGAAATCAGTGTAGTACCTTTTGGTTCATTTGCGACCCAATCGGTATGTACTTTTGCTTCGGATGTGGACATGTGCTTATGGGGCGTAGTCAAGGGAGAAAAGCAACCGGAACACACAACCTTTGTTGACGATGATACCGACGCTAGTCAAAGGGATGCTGATATACTGGAAAAAGGTCAACGCCAACAAGATGAATGTCCTCTATTGACAGAATCATCATTACTGCGGACGATGGAAGCCATTCAGAACTCATGCAATGGTGAAAATAAGACTGAACGAAAGAAAGATGCCCCTAAAAGCGAAAAGAAAGAGAAGGCGCAAAGTCACCCAGAAAACGACAACAATGATTTATTCTTTATTGATCGTGTCGGTGAGCTCATTGATGACAGCGAAAAGCAGGGCAACAACCTCTACGATAAAAGTGCCATAGCTGAAAGCAAACCTGCACCAAAGAAAGGCTTTCAGTTTGAAATAGATTTGGCAGGCGTGAAGGAGTTGGGGGGAGATGTGGACGGTTTGAATGAATGCACGCAGCCCGATGTGAAGAAAGATCAAACCAAAGAGAGTGAAAGCACAGAAGTACACGAAAAACCTTCAGTACTGGCGAAGACAGAGCAACCAGGCGTTGCGGTTTGTAACAATAATGACAAGGCACAAAATGCTCAGGCTCAGACCATTCAACCTGCAGGTAAAACAAAGGAAACTGCAATCGAAGTCGATGACAATGATGACGACGATGATGGGAGCAAGAGTGATGTAATCGTGATTGACAGCGATGATGATGATGACGACGCTGATAAGATGGCATCTTACTATTCTCGACAGAGTAACACTTCAGCAACCGACCATCTGAATAGGAACAACACATCATCACCAATCAATTTACTGCACTCGGATGATTCATCATGCAAATCAGCTCAAATTGAGATTGATAGCAGTAATGATGACGACGACGACTCACGCAAGCTACCTCAAGAGCAAGAGAATGAAGTGATGGAATTATCCCTCACATCAGGCCGAACACCAACTCAACAACCTTTGACGAAGCCGGTCATTGGGCCGACAGGCAAAACACGCAATAAAGTGGTCTCGGTGCTCCTCAGTCTTACAAACCAGTTGCGAAGGAGTTCGTTTACTCACACAATCGAATGTCGCTCGCGAGCTCGAGTTCCAATTATCAACTGCAGCACAAGAACAGGTTTTGAAGGTGACATTGCAATTGGAGGCCATAATGGTCTCGACACAAGCACTTATGCACGGTCTCAGGTGAATCGGTTCAATAGGTGAGTTATGTATCAGCATTCAAAATATTTACGCAAAAGACAGCAGATTTTACTCACGTACTGTCGCATCATTTTTCCTAGTTTTGCACCTATTGTCTTGATAATGAAAGCGTTGATGAACCAGCAGGGTCTGGACAAACCGTTTACTGGAGGCTTGGGATCCTACAAACTGTATGTGCTGGTTGCATATCACATTGAAACCCACATTGCCAACGGGGGAAAAGATCGTCCATCAGAGATTCTACTAAGTTTGCTCTTTCGTTTTGGATGCGTTGGCTCACGTGGTGATAGGCTGACAACAGACCTTGTCCATCTGGGCAATTCAGGTCAAATGCTCACTTGTGATGGAGGAATATGTGAACTGACTCCAGTATTCAGGCTCCCAGATTGTGTGGAGATGTTCCGGGAGAGTCATGAGCGTTTGACCGACAGGTGTCTACTTGTTGATGACTGCAATGGTGCACAACAATGTTCCTATTTGAGCAGCATTATTGATTGCCATTCTTTGAGAGAAGCCAGAGAGGCAAGTAAGCGGCGTGCGACTCTCTGTGATAACATTATCACTCGCCCAACACCTCTAAATCATCCTGGCAAGGTGTCAGCTGGGAGGCGCATTTCTCATGTCTTTACTAGAAATGGTTCTAGCGTTGCATCTAAACCAGACAATAACAAACGAAAGAACACCAACGAATCTGCAGGTTACAAACGATCGAAATCAGACACCACGAAGCGAGGGCCAAGGGGCGGTCTAGTACCTAAAAACAGACCTGATATCACTGCAAGGAAATCTCTCGGAGCGGAAGCAGCAGTGATTCAACGTTCATTGAAGCAACGAAAGAATAAGAAAAAGCAAGCAAGAGACAAGGAGCTAACTCGATTCGCTTCAAGGCACTCAATTTGAGCTGCAAGTGCTAACAGTGTTCGTAATAATTGTAAAATTATACTCCTTGAGATAACTCGAAAAAGATGTCGCGCTAGTCATTATTTGCATAAGACGCAATTTACTTTTTGGCTGCTGCCATCCGCTCCTTCAACTCTGCAGTATTTTTCAATACACAACGAGCCATTTGTTGTTGTATACCACTACAAGATGCATCTGAACCACCGTCACCATCATTAAATGTCAGCTCTCCCTTACTCTGAACAGATGAAGCGTCAGACCAACATCTTCGAAGATCACTGAGATGATTTCCACATCCTAATGCAAGAGCACGGCACGCCCACATTTCATGTGTTTCCCGAATGCACCCCTTGCTATAGATTGTTGAATTATTGTACAACTTTCGACTTTGATTATTGTCGTTTTTATCTCTAATGTCACCATCGCCGTCTAGGATCGAAGCAGCAGCATCTTGGAGTACACTGCTTTTATCATCATTACTTTGGTGAGGTTCATTCCATTTAAAGAAGCGTTTGATTCTAGCTTCACTTCTTGATGTGTTTTCCACCGATTCATTGCGATCAGTAGCTGCTGCGCCACTATCATCCACAGCAACCTTATTGTTGGCTCTTTGGCATGCCATCAAAATATCTTCAAGATCTTTGCATTGTTCTAACCGCTCTGAACGTTGCTTGTCGGCAAAAGCAGTGAAAGGACTGCCTGGCGAGGCAAACAATGATTTGGCTAAGCGATCGATAGGTCCGTCTTGATTGTCGTTGGACATGGTTTCGGGTTGTTGTTTGCGCCGATCCACTCTCTTTAGGATAGTGAACGCCGAATGTCGAATGTCGAATGTTGAGCGAGATGCGAGATAAAAGGACGGAAGAAGAGGGGCGGGGAGGGAAGCGAGAGTGGACGTGTTAGTGTGGGCAATTTTGACAACATCTTGAAGCCCATCGTACACCAACGTCATTCGATGGGTGCTGGGTGCATGTGGTAGCTAAAAACCATGAGACCAACCGTACTATTGAGCTTGTTTGCTGCCGCTACGGCCTGGGCACCCCACCCGAGGAAACAGTTTTCGATCAAATCATCGTCTATTGAGTCTGCCCCACAGTCGTTTGATCCTCTCAACTTGAGTGATGACATATCTAATGTTCAAAAGACTAGTTCATCACCAGTCCGTCCCGAGGCAGTTTTCCTTGCAAGTGCTCTACCATTAATAGCCAATCCCTCTGTCGCATCGGCCGCTACAGCAGGTGCACCAAATGCAGTTGGATCTGCATTTGCGGCATATGGTCATTACATCTCATTAATCGGGATCTTGGCTTGCATCATGGCGGAACGTTTGACTATCAAGCCCAATATGACGGAAGAGGAAGAGGATTTCATTGCCGCTGCTGATATAGGACTTGGTGTATGGGGCGTAGGTATTGCCTACTCCGGATATTTGCGTGCAGTTGAATACGAAAAGGGATTTGACTTTTACGCTCATGAGCCGCTCTTTTGGCTGAAGATTGCGTTCGTCGGAGTTTTTGGTGCAAGCAGCTTCTTCAACACCGTTGTGATCATTCAGCGTGCTATTGCCAAGCGCAATGGGAATTTTACACCGATGGGAGAGAAATTGAGTAATAGGATGATCCGAATATGCAATGCAGAGCTCACAGCTATCGCTATAATTCCATTGACTGCCACATTCATGGCAAGAGGTGTCGGATATTCACAAGATTTCCCGTGGCAAGCTGAGGCTGCTTTGGCGGCTCTCGTGTTCGGAGGGTTGTCCTTCAAATATATCAAGGAGGCTCTTACTTTCGAAGACAATCCTGCTTCTCTAGCTGCTTCAGAAGATTAAGGTCATGCTAAAGTATAATAAAAGCGAGCTACTAAACATGTATGCTAGTAGGCAACTACAATTCCCATCTTCAAAGCAATGGCAGCAGCTTCTGTCAACGAAATCTCCTTCACGGAAGGCACATCAGTAAGAAGAAACGCTTGCTGTCGATCTGCAGACCAACGAAGGCTCTGTCCAACTCTCTGATCATTTTCGTAACGACTCAAATCACATTCACCGTCCTTGTAGTGATAAACGCCGACGCCATTCTTGAGATTGCCCTCAAATTGCCCTTCAAATGCATCGCCATTACCAACCTTCACCACACCGAGTCCCTCGCGTTTGTTGTTATGCCATTCACCCCTGTATTGGTTCCCATTCCTTGACGTGTAGATGCCATATCCATGTCGTTGCCCGTCTTCGTTAAATTCTCCCTTGTACTTCGTGCTCTTCTTTGTGCCATTGTTTTGAGAGTACACGGCATTACTTGCATTAATTTGCTCTTCAAGAACAGCGTCCACCTTTTTCTTACGCATAGACACGGTAAAGAATGACACAAAGGTATGCGCGCGCGTAGATGGAAAGCTGATATGACGTGATGAACGGCATACGACTGTGATAGTGATGGCCTTGTGTTCCTTGGTTGAGTCACTGCTAAAGGAAGGAAAAGTTGGAGATGAACCAGTGGAATCTGAAGCTGAGATCGATGCACAGGTGCTCATAGTGCGATCCTTCTCAGTCTTGTTGAAAAGAATCGGATCTAGCTGACTATTGATAGCATTCGTAATCTCTCTCTCCTCCGCAGTGTTATCTGACTTCGTGTTGCTTTGAACATCACCAACTTTCTCCTGACTAGACCTTCCTTTGGTAGAAGAAGAGTATCGTCTTGTAGTAACAATTTGTACTCTGTCACTGACAGAAGAACGTGGCCTTGAAGCTGACCTTGATCTAGATGCAGATGCTGCCGACCTTGATGTAGATGCAGATCTTGCCCGAGAACGAGACGCAGATGACGATCTGGTTCTTCTAGATGCAGACGCCGACCTTGACCTAGAGCAATCACCATGATGATAATAATCTGCAGATTCGATGCTTCCAAGGGAATACTCCGTAGTATAAAAGGAGTTTCGTCCGGCAGGATAATCGCCCTCGTCATAAAAGTCGCTCTCTTGAGAATCCTCGTGGTCGTGGTCAATGTCCTGGAACTCAGATTCAGATTCATGTACGACTGAAGCTGAAGAGCTACTGTTTTCTGAGCCACTGGAGTAGTATTCATAAATGACTTCCAGTGATCCAGAAGCAGAAGAGTCGTCTAGGTGACTATTCGGGACGAAAGAAGGATATTTTTTGTCTAGCAGGCTGTCTGCCGAGACTTCATACCCTTGAGGACCTTCGAAATCAGCTTCTGCTGAACTATCACTGCAACTGGAGCTGCTAATGAAGTCATCATCATCTGCGCCACTGATGTAATCGTCGTCGCACTCTCCTTCGGAAGATTCTTCATCGTAGTCATCTGTGCCACTAACATCATCATCATCACCATCATCGTCACACTTTACTTCAGAAGGTTTTTCACCACAATCCTCTTCGCAATCAATCTGCTCACTCTCCTCCGAGCTGATTTCGACATCGCTTGTGTCCTGCTCCTGTTTACCGACCTCTGGTACAACTTGTAAATCCCGCCATCTTTCACGACGATGCTGTTGCGTCATGAGTTTGGACACCAGAGAAATGATATCATCTTCGGCGTTCGTTGACACACTCTCATCTCCACTTTTTGTGAATGACATTTTCATCTTCTTCAAGAGCAATGAAATTGTGTCCAAGTCATTGTGCTGGCACTTTGCCTCCTTTTCATCAGTCAACATGTAGTGAGGGATAGTGTAGCCACTTGCAGCAACGCTCACGTCACTACTTGTAAGGTCTTCTTGTTTTTGCTGCTGCCGGAGGATCTGTATCTCCTTGAGTATGTCCTCTCGCTCCTTAGACAAAGTCACCACATTATTAAAGAGGCGCTCATTTTCACACAGGAGGTCTTCAATGCATACTTCAAACGATTTAATGTCTCTCTCCTTTTTCGCAAGCTCTTTGTCCTTATCGTTTTGATGATTCTCAGCGACTTCCTTGAACTTTTCTAGAGCTTCAAGCTTCAATTTGTCTATCTTCTTGAGACAATGAGAGACTCGAGAGTCATCACTTTGAACACTTGACTCGTCCCCAAAATCGCTTTCGTTCTCACCCGCAATCACATGCATTTGCTTCAACATAGATTCGAACTCTCTGCGTAGGTCATTAATATTTCCACGGAGTGATTCGTTCTCATCCAGCAGTTTCACAAGCTCTTTAGTAAACTTGATGACTTGATCGTCGTTTCCTTGTTCGTCTGGAGAACCATCGCTATCGATGAACCCTGACTCCTTGTTCTTGTGGTCATCTTGACGAAATGTTAGAGAAGAGAGTGTCTCTGTATGAGACCCAAATCCTGGTCCTAACTCCTGACTCTTCTCAGATGCATCATCATACATCATGTCAACCTCCTCAATCTCAATAATTGACTCACTCTTATCTGATGCGCTCTCTTCAGATGCTGACGACGATGCTGACGACGCCGATGATGATAATAATGACGAAGAAGCCAATGATTTGTTATCCGCGGACTCGTTACTTGTAACTGTTCCAGTATTATCTTGATAGCTTTCGTAGCCGATGGAGCCGGCATCATTTTGAAACCTCGACTGCAGGTAGTAGCTGTACCTTCTGCATGTATTGCCAGAGATGAAGATGGTAGGAACGCTTGGCATCTTATCTTTGAAGAATGATCTGGCTGTTTTAACTAATTTTGCTCCTCGTTTCTTATTGCTATCACTCGCAGGCTTCATCGCTACATCTAGCTTGCTTTTTTGCGCAGCCTTTTCCTCATAGAAGTCGAACCCAGACATCTGTCTATGGAACTCTTTCTGCTTTTGTTGGTACAGTTGACGAGGGCGCTCGTCCAAAGATGGTGACTTGACAAGCCGCGACCTTTGACTCGATTGACGGACGGGTACTTTTCTTTTTTGATCTTCAGTTACCTCTTGAAAGCTAACCCTGCGCTGAAGTGGCGATGCGGAACAGCTCTTAACTGTTGAAAGAGTGGGTGGTGATATAGATCGGCTCGTTTGTTGGTATTTGCGTCGTCGTCCCTGTGCATCAGTACGAGAGGATCGGTACGGCTCACTCTTCAGCTCTTGCACACGCCCTCGGGGATTGCCACCACGTTGATCTCTCTCTCCCAGCTTGACGCGCCTGTGACGACTGCGTCCGTAAGTGGCGTAGTGCATTACTCCTGTTTGTTCTGTCTTCCTTGACGTGACAGGTGTACTACTGTAAAAATCTACCTCCTCTCAACAGTCGTCGCCGATGATTATCTGAGTTCTACCCAGCTATTAGCACTCGAAATATCATTACATGATCATGATCCGGCGTTCGGCGCCTTCGTGATCGTGTGTGCGAATCCGCAAGAGAGTAGAGTTGTTGTTTGCGAGCAAGGCGGATCAAAAGAAGATGTGATCGATTAAAAAATGATCAGGCCCTCCGGCACTTGATTTTGTCTGATGCGACACAAAAAGTCGGGTCATTTCTCGGAGCTGGAGAGATGAATAAGTACCTCAATAAGAGGGTAAGCTTACTCAGTGTACTTAATGTCCTTCTGAGCATTTTTGTATTATCCCAGTCCATAAAATTAGGAGAGAAAGATATCTTCATCTTCACTATCAACTACAGAAGAGATATGCTGTCTCTCGACTTCCAAAGTGCACTCACAGAGAATGAAACAAAAGTAAGATAGAACACCACCTTTACGTTTACGCAAAAGAAAACATGATTCAAAATGCATTCTATTTCGGAAGATAATCCTGATCTTTCCTACCATACTCTCCGTCATTCCAACTCTCTGCTAACCTATGTACAGCCCCACGTCGTCGGGCGGTAGCAGAAATGCCACCTCCCATAATTCTATCCTTTCCGTCAATGGTACTAGAAGCGGGCATCCCGATGAAATCACGCATTGCTCCCAAGAAAAACTGAGCTCTCCCAATTACTACAGTTGCGCCCTCATCATCCAAAGATGCATCTCCATCATCTAACCATTCTTCAATGCCACCACCTTGTTCACCTTCTTCAATCTGAGCACCTGGTTCTAGGTCGAAAACAGATGAAAATTCTTCGTAAGTTTCCATTCGTTGGTACTCTCTCTCAGCAGTAGCGAATATTTCATCATAGTTGATATCTCCTGTTTGATAGTATAATTCATCTGTGTGATCGTCATTGAGATCCGAGCCTGAGTTTTCGATCTCCTCATCATTGCTGTCCATTATCATCGTAAGAGAAGCTTCCTCTTCCATCAACTCTTCCTCAGGTTCTTCGCCCCAAAGCATCACCATGGCATCACATCCATAAATGCCCTGTTTGGATACATCTTCAACTTCGCCCGAGGAAGTTAAAGCCATCCGATTTGTAGCATCGCTTGACAGGGTACCATGTTTCTTCCTGTGACGGAACTCGGGAATATCCCAGTCTCCTGACTGTGCCTTTCCTCCGTTGCCAAACCCAACTCCACTTGTGCTGGTGCCATGATACGAATTTACTTGTAGTGTATTGTCGTCTTGTCTCGATACGAATTGGATATCAGTTACGTTGAAAGTTAGCGGTTCCCATGTTCGCTGCAATATCTTTGCAACCTTTACCGCTTGATCTACCGATGCAAACCGTGCAATGGGTAACAATGGCTTAAACTTGATTGCATTTGAAGTTGATGCTCCTGCTTTGGTATCAGAAACGACCTTTCGTGGTAAATACTCTGGATACGGACTGACTGAGGAGGATGGCGAGAATGCATCATACATGGGGAATAATTCTTCTCGCAAGGTTTCTCGAAGACCTTCAAGTGCGATTCTTGATTGTTCATTTGGGGATAGATAGAGAACACATGGACCGTTGAAGCTATTGCCCTTAATTTCAGCTTCATCATCATTTGTTGCGTCATTATCTTCGTCACTCTCGGTGATTTGCCCCTTGTTCTTTTGCCGTTGCCGCTTCTTGCGTTCTCTTTCCTGTTTTCTTTTCAACCCCTTTCTTTCCTCCTCCTCAATCAATGCCATGCCTTGTGCTCTTCTCTTTCGAGTTTCCTTCTCAGCAAGGCTTTCACCCAGAGTTCTTTGAGGCATGCGCTCTTCCAATGCTTCGATTCTTGCTTGTAGAATTTCCCAGTGTGGTAAGATAGTTATTGAATCTAATGTAACTTCAAAGGATTCCAATAATGTGGAAAATGGCTGCGTAGTGTCACCAACATTGTCTTTCTCGTCCATGACGCTTCCACTACCTTTCAATTCCATTTCTAATATTGACTTGGTTCCTTCTTCCTCTATCCACTCGGCTAACTTGCCCACCAAATTAGGTATTGACTTAGAGGGTGCAAACGGATGAAATAATCTAATTGCTGGTGGCCACTTGTAGAATGTTGTGTCTCTGGCAAGATGTCTAGCGCGTTGAATAGAATCCCAAGCATCATCTGGTGGTATAATGCATACGGCCGTGTTCATAGTTGCTACATTATTGGTATTATTTTTTCGCCTCGACGTTTTCCTATTGACATTAACGTCCCGAGATCTCCTTCTCTTGCCCAATGGTTCATCTGCACCGTTGTTGTTTGAAGCACTTCTCCTCAGTGATGGGTGAACATGCGGATGCAACCGAGAACTTGAATTTGAACGGACATAACGATGTAATGGTGTCGTATTAAATCCTGCGCAGCTAGATGTTAATGATATTACAGCGAGGAGATAAGCGTCTCTCATTGTCAGCAACCAAACGTTTCTACTTTTTTGTCAATATATTTAGGTGAAGTTATTCTATCTTGGCATCGGTGGATACTGGTGGATAAGAGCGATCATGAATGTATGGGGTGATAAGTATGTTCGATAGGATTCGGATAACATCATGTTGATGGTTGGCTGGTTGATGTATCGAGCACATTTTTGAATCTTTGATTGGTGCAAGAAATCAGATGGGCATCTGGACTTCATCTCCTACTTACCTCCACTAAAAATGCCAAATAAAGAGCGATAAGAGTATGTTGTTAGATATTGTTCTTCTAATAATAGGAGTAACCTATATACAAGCATCTTACGTTGGTTCGTAGTATCGTAGCTCAAAATTTCAAAATTCATCATCTCCGCCAACAATTTCTGGCATCTCTTGTACCAAAGGATCAATCAACTCTTCAACAGCACCCCTAGATTTCAACCATTTATAAAACATGTATACACCTACAGCGAATACGATATTGATCAATACAATCAACGTTTTGGCTGATACGCCCAGAATGTTTTTGGTTGCCTTGAATGAATTCAACACAGGCTTAGTAACCGTCTGAACTGTGTTTGCCATCTTCAAATATCGTTCCAACTGCTTATCATCCATTTGAGCGAATTGATCAATAGCCTTCTCCATTTGTTCGATCTTTGCTTGATCTCCTCCTTGCCCCCCAGATCCACCACCAAATTGAGCTGCTATCATTTGTTTAATCATATCAGGATTTTGTTTCATCATTTTGATCATTGAATTCAGTTGTTCTGGATTGGACAGTAGCGTTTCCATCATTTGAGATGGATCCGAAGGGAAGCCACCAGCAGGCACAGGAGCATCTGTCGCGGTTGTATTTGCGTTGTTGTCAGCACTACTGCCCACCATTCCAGCACCAGCAATACCACTACCATTTGCCATCTTCTTCATCTGCTCAAATTGCTCTGGCGACATGTTCTTCAACTGCTCACCAGCCATTTTCAACATTTCTGGATTACTTGCCATAGACTCCATCTGCTGTATTGCCATTTCAATCTCTGCATCTGACATTTTGGCCATGAAGGGGTTGGTTCTGCGTAAAGTCTCTTTCGGCATGCCTCGTAACATCGATGCCTGTTGTTTGAGCTGCTCGGGGCTCATGGATGCCATTTGTTGACTGGCCGTTTTGAATTGATCAGATGAGATGTCTGGTACACTTCTATTGGTAGTAGGTGCAGCTGCTGCGGCAGATGTAACATCCGAATATGTAGCATTAGGATCAACATTGCTCGCATTACTACTGGACGATGATCGTTGAGCTGCCAAATCTTGCTTAACAGCCGCATTCAAATCACTTTCACTCATGTTTTTCATTTGATCCATTGCCATCTTCATCATCTGTGGATTGTTCGCCATGGCCTCCATCTGGGAAATGGACATGTTGATCTGTTCATCCGTAAGCGCAGCCATGGCAGGATTTGTAGCGCGGAGTGTTGCCGCTCCCATGGCCCGCATGGTGGCCGCCTGCTGTCGAAGTTGATCTGGTGTCATGGAGGACATTCGTTCGGCCCCCTGACGGAGTTGCGAGGTGCTGATATTGGGAGGCGATGCTTGAGCGGTGCTTCTACTGCTACGAGGGGTTGGAATATCTGCTGAAGGTTCATTTGCCTTGGCAATGAGCTTTGCAAGTTCTTCTGGCGAGGTGGTTACTTCCGCTACCATTCCTTTCAACGTATCCTTTTCCATTCCTGACAGTTCTTCCTCCGTGCTCGATCCAGATGCTGTAAGCACCCCCTTCATTTCAGGCACACTCAGAGACGATAATTCACGTGGCAAATATCGCATGTTGGCTGGTTTAATTGCCATGGATTTGTTCACACCGAAGACGTAGACTTCTTGTCTGCCATTCTGAGATATCTTTGACTTCACGATGCCATTCTTGTCATTATATTGGGACGCTCCTACAAGATTCTGAAGCACTACGCATGCGCCGACGGGAAAGGAGGAAGCCATGGTAAATTTATATGTTAGCTTCACTTCTCACTATGTAATAGATGCAAGGCAATGCTGATGAATGCTCTGCTCAACTGCTCCGTTGCCCGTTGCTCCATTGTAGCAAGCCTCAAGAAAGATGAGGGAGATAATGGATTTTCACACAGACAGACGACAGACCGCGCCATAAATCGTATCCACGCAAACTGCAGCAAAGAACAAAATCCCATCACTTCACTGCAGAGGCACACTAATGCTGCTGTTGTTGTTGACGCTATACAACCCCATTCGGTGCAAATATTCGACTCAGACTCAAGCTTACAGTAGTATAGATCAGCATGCCGCGCAGAGGAAGAAAAAGAAAGAAGACACGCACCCACGTTGTCGACACCGACGAGCGCATACGAGGTGGCTTGCTATCCAACGATGAGCTAAAAATACCACGCTCGTTAGTTATCCGACGGGGCAAGGTGGAATCCGAATTGACTGAACTAGTTACGGATATTCGTAAATTGATGAGACCATATACAGCTGTGAACTTCAAGGAAGATGCCAAGAATAGAAAAGTCACGTTGTCTCACTATGCCACTTCATTGTCGACATCGTTGGGAGTTACTCACATCCTTGCATTGTCGCAAAATTCAAATAGAGTTACTTTGAGAGTAGGCCGGACACCTGGAGGACCTACACTTTCGTTCCGTGTGAAACGATTTACATTGGGACGACAAATCCGGGCAGTGCAACGTCGTCCGTATGACTCTACAAAAGCATTTGAATCACCACCCGTCGTTGTTACCAATAACTTTGGTGATGTCAGTGCTGCACCTCATGTCAAGTTGATGAGAATTACGTTTCAGAATATGTTCCCTGCTATCAATGTATCTACTGTCAAATTGAGTGAGTGTCGTAGAGTAGTATTGTTCAATTTTATACGAAGGGACATGTCGCAGGTCTCTTCCGACAAGAAGAAACATGTAGGTGACGATGATGATTTGGAAGATGAAGAAGTTGAAATTAGACATTATGCCATCCGTGCCAAGCCCGTGGGTGTTGATCGCAAAGTTCGTCGATTGGTAGAGGCTAAGATACCCAACTTGTCCAAGTTAAGTGACATCTCAGACTATATCACGGGAGAAACCTCGAGTGGGGCTCCAGCACCAGCTGTGCTGCGTCCTGGAGAGATGTCAGATTCAGAACCTGAAGATGAGGACACACAAGTCGTATTACCAGGCAAATACCGCGGGAAGGGGAACAATCAGGCACAAAAGTCAGCATTAAAGTTGGTTGAGCTGGGACCGAGGTTACGTCTAAAGCTGTACAAGGTTGAGAGAGGCATGGCATCGGGTGATGTCATGTATCATGCATATGAAAACAAAACTCCGGAAGAGATCAAGGCATTGAAACAACGAAAGGAGGGAGAGGCTGCTCTCAAAAAACGACGCCGTGAAGAGCAAGAGGCAAATGTTGCCCGAAAGCAGGCTGCAAAAGATGAAAAACTGGCCGCTAAGAAGGCACGGAAGAAGGAGAGAGAGGAGAAGGCGATGGCTGCTCTTAGAGGTGAGGTAGCTAATGACGATGGAGGCGACGAAGAATCGAGTAGTGAAGAAGAAGAAGAAGGCACTGAAAGTGAAAGTTACGAGGAGGAGAGCGGAGATGAAGATGATAGCGAAGCTGGAATGGAAAGTGACGAAGACTAAAGAATTCAGATACACCTATATACACTACAATCCTACACTATTTTATTATCGTACAGTTCACCATTTTTTAGGGCAAGGCATCCAATGCCTGGAGTATCTGAGGAAATGTCGGTCTTGCTTTGGGATCCCTTTCTACGCAATCCTTGATCAACGCACGGAAGTTTTGAGGGCACCACGCAGGGATTTCAGGCCTGTAATTTTGATTAAGGACAGCTAGAGCACATTGTATTGGTGTCATTCCTTCATATGGGCATTCTTGTGTTAGCATCTCCCACAGAATGATTCCAAAGCTGTATACATCAGCAGGCTCTGCATAGTCTTCACTACAAAGTACCTCCGGAGCCATCCACTGTACTGTCCCGCAGTTACCCGTCATACCACTTCGAACTGCTTTCAATCGGCTCAAGCCGAAATCAGCCAACTTCGCTGTATATGACTCGTCAAGAAGAATATTTGCTGACTTGAGATCCCTGTGCAACACGGGTGGACTACCACTATGCAAATAACACATTCCTCTCGCTGTTCCAGAAGCAACCCTTTTCACCAAATACCACGGCCAAACCCCCTTTGGTGCTATCGGGCGCTCCCTCTCTCCTGAAGATGTCGGAGGAGACTGCATGTGTTCGTAGAGTTCAAGAGGCCAAGCATTGCGTGTCACACCATCGGCAACTTTGTATGGTGAAGCAAGTGGTAGCCGTAAAGCATCCCACAATGAACCATTCTCACACAGTTCAGTTACGATGGCACGATTTGGAGCATCTAAGCATGCACCCATGAAGAGACAAATATTTGGATGACGCATCCCACTAACCATGTTGATTTCCCCAATGAATTCTTCGAGGACGGCCTTCGGTATTTTCTCCGCCTGAGCTGTCCCCGTAAGTACTTTTACCGCGACGGGAGTTCCCTTCCATTTGGCCTTCCAGACTTGTCCGAACCCACCTCCACCAATGACGTCTTCGAGCTTCAGTTCACTGAATGTTATCTTAGAGGACAGCGAGGAGGAAGAATCTGATGAAACTGTCAAGTCTGTTCGAATATGTTGAATACTATTTCTGGGATCGTCTGCAGGATCAATAGATTCCGAAGCCTGCTTCAACTTCTCAAGATTCTCAGTTTCTTGTCGCTTCATCTCGGCAGTAGCTGCATCAGGAACTTTGTACCAAGCATTCTTCTCGTGACCAAACATTGGATGTTGAAATGACTGACCACCAGACTCAAGAGGTGATGTCTCATCATTTACTATATTTGTTCTCCATTTTGGACCCGAAACACCCGATTCCATTCTGACTAGCTGCAACTCTTCAAGTAGCACTGAACGAGGAGCATCGTCGGTGAATCCACTTCTTGGGCTATCGCTTGCTGAGTGATCGAGACGCGGTACTAATGGTAAGTCTGGTAATGCATGAGATGAAGCTAAATTTGGAGGAGCATCAGAAGTGCTCATTGTGGGGTGAAAGTCATTTTGATTCAGGCTGTTGTGAGAGTGGTCGGCAGGCAGTATTGGAGGACCAGGCAGATCGTTGCCCTTGTCCTTTAAAATCTTGGCCAACTCCCTCTTTTTCGCTGACGTGTGATCTACTCGAGGCGTCGGGAAATCTGCAAACCCCCCTCCGAATGGAACAGGGTCAGATCGAAGAGGCGATGAGAAGGGAATTGGTTGAGGTCGGATTGGACTCAGTAGTATGTTTTCTTGGGGTAATTTGTCAGGACTGGAGTAGTTGTATTCTTCTGATGTTATTGGAGGCGTAGTTTTGTCCTCACTCGGTGTATTTTCCAAATTAGCTGCAGATTCCTCTTTGATTTGTGCTGCATGCGCTGCGACAACATCCAATGATGAGAATGATTCAGTTGGAGTAAATGGACCCATTGGTTTCACTAAATGGCGTCGCAATACTGACGGCTCATTGGAGGATGATGCTGAAGGGGTCGCAGCATTGTTATTTTCGTCCCTCGCTCCAAAGTCATGATTACTAACACCGGGCGATGCTTCAGATGACCCAAATCCCTCAAGTCCCGAACCTAGGCCATTTGAATCAAATGGTATTGGTGGTTGGGAAGGCTTAGGCGTTGGAATAGTAGCCCCCGCTTGGTTGCTTGTCTGTATTGTCGAAGCTCGACTAATTGTTGAACCTCGTGGAGATCTGTCGATTTTATTCACCCCTCCACCAGCAGGCAGTGATCCACGACTACTCATCATGCTAGCAGTACTACTTGCACGAGTAGGTGTCACTTGATACGGATCCACAGTACTACTTCGATGATTGGCCGATCTTCGTAACCGATGTTCCTGTTCTCTAAAATTAGTGTCTCCAGTGTTGAGATTGTAATACAATCGAGCCGTCGGATCTTCCGGTGGTTGAGGAGAAACATTTGTACGTTTCTTGGTTACAGAAGATCCGGATGCCCCTTCGGTATCAGACCTGTAACTATCATCTTCGGTAACTTGTTCGTCTTCACTCCATTCGTCCGTCTTCTTGCGATAACTATTTGGACTCGCAAAGTTTGGTTTTTTCTTGGTCCGTCTTCGAAGATAGGTGGTAGTATGACCAGGATCGGGTGAAAAATGAAGAAATATTCCAACAAGGATGGCAAAGATTCCTATCATCATTATGAATGAGATTTGCCATGAATCGTCTGAAGCCGGTCCAAACGGAGTTGTTGAAGTTGCAGATTGTTGCAAATCTGCATTAATAGCACCGCCCTCTTGGCGATGAGCCGACGCTGCTGCTCTACGATCTGCACCCCTCCGTAAAAATTCCTTCAAATCGGCATCATCTGTTACCATTGGCATTAAATTAAATTTCTTCTTTGATTCATCGTTGTGTTTTGTCAAAATAGAATCAGTTTCATCTCTTCCTCGAATCTTCTTTCCCCGAAGTCCCTGCTGCAAATTGGAATACATGTTGCCATCGCCCAACCCTAACGCATAGTGAATGCGCTTTGTGTCGTCTCTGCTCTTTGCAACGACTTGTTGGGGTATTATCGAGGCAGCGATTAGGTTGTAGAATGGGATGAATGTCATTATTTTTGTTCGAAAGATTCGACAAGAAGTGTTGTGCTCCGCCTTTTAATTATAAGACGAGCCCGTCGGCGGCAATGCTCGGTGTAAGATTTGCGGCCCTCTGATGTCTTGGTAACGCTTCCGATTCGCTAATGATAGACAAACATGGTCATTTTGGGATATTAGATATGATATCGCTGCTGCGCTCGCATGGTAACACATGAACAATGAACATGATGTGATGTTGTGAATTGTGATAAAACATCATGTCTGTTTGGAATGAAATAGTTTCGCCTTAGACTACCTAAGTTCATACCCCCATACTTCTACTATACTTTTTATATCTCCACTTCCAATGAATAATAGAATATGAATACGAACAGAATTATGGTGCGTGTAGTGGAAAGAGGTATTGTAGTATCAAGGAACTAGTATATAGTTATCCCATAATATTTCAATAGTATTGTACCAAAATTAGGTAAAGAGTTGGTCCATCATCTATGAGTTGGTTTACCTATAATTACTTCAGATTTTCGCTTGGGCGTTTCACTAAGAAAACGACAAACGACCGCTTTGATCTACTTTGTACTTTGTACCATAAACCATAGTACGCCTCGTCGCGTCGTAATGTCATAAAACAGGGCAGTATCTCTCTCTAGCTAGAGAGAGATAGGCAAGCAAGAGATGGATTCATTGCAATCGGGCAAACAGCCATTAGCGACGGACAGCAATAATGATGACAACGGTGGTGATGAGCTCAAGAGCAACGCCGCCTCAGCATCGTCACAACAGCACGAGCGGGCAGAAAGGAATAATAGTGGCCACCCATTATCATCTTCTAGCAAAGTGATGCATTTCCATGATTCGTTCGGTGACGCTGACAGTGGAGTTGATTATGGACCTCCGATTGAATTAGAAGAAGAAGAACAGCATGATAACAACGGTACCGCTCTTGCCACGGATACTGCTGAATCAAAAAACCCACAACACAACAACGACGAAATGGAACATCTCTCCAATCATTCATCAGCACAGCAGCACAACAAAGAGGAGGAGAAAGAGGATGCCACCACCATCACACTAGAAGAACTTGAAGAAACCGTCGGACTACACGAGGCAACGCTCGAATCTCTGCATGATAAATTATCCAAGCTCAACGAAGAAATTAAACTGGAAGAACAATCGTCATCACAGCTACAAAATGATATTGAAATGTTGAATAAAAAGAAGATTGTGTTGAAGAAACGGACGGAGAATAATGTGCAGTTGGTGAAGGAGTTGGAGGGGACTTTGGAGAAATGTTTGGAGAGGTTACGTCGTGTTATGAATGCAGATGATGATGATGATGATAACACAAAGGAGGAAATCAACATAGATGACGATGTTGAGCAACAACTTCTTCCAGTTGTTGGCAACCAACTTTCTGACGAAAATGGTCATGATACGGTGATGGACACAGAAGTAACAAATTCAATGAGAAGAGATACCGATGACTTTGAGATTATCAAAATGCCAATCAGTACCATAGACCAAGACAAAGGCAGCATTGCGTGGTCAGAGTTGAACGTCAAGAGGATACGAAAAGAAGCTGCAAGTTTGCCATTTGCCTTTCCAGTGTGGCGCACGAGTGAGCTGTCTTGTCCATTCTATACACACTTGGACTCACCAAGGTTACTTTTGGACATGATGAATACGACAGTGTTGGAGTATTTGTTATGTAGAGATGAAGGCAAGGTTGAAGGTTGTGGACAAGTACACGAGTCGAAAGTTTGGGGAACTTCGTTGGATATCATGACTCATGTCAAATGGGAGCATCTCCTGCCTAGTCTACGACGTAAAACGGTCGATCTGCCCACTGGTTCAGACAAAAGTCGGATTGACCCAAATGTTCAGCTATGCCCCTATGAACTTGGCGGTACGTGTGCCGACGATCGATGCCCTTACCAACACTTATCTTGTCGAAAACCAACGCAAGAGGAGACACAAGATTCTGCGGCCCAAGACGACGAATATATCAAGTATCACACTTTATCAAAATTTGCCCTGCCTCCTAGTCCTTCCTCCGACGATGAAAGATTATCTGGAGATAAGGCGACAGATGGAATTAATGATGTCACTTTGAAGCAAACCCCCGCACCGAAAAAAAGCGACGAAGAATTGGATCCTTCTATTGTGCCAACAAATCAAGGGGGCTTTGAAGAAAACGATGATTTTGTATCTCTTCCTACAGTAACTGAATTTACCGATGTTGAGGGTGTCAGCAGCAGCGAGAACAAAAACTCAGACTTGGAATTCAGTGAGAGATTTTGGTGGTACAGCGAACATCCTTTTGCCATGTCATTATTTAGAAAAGAAGAACCACGTGATGTGTTCGAACAAGTTGTTATTTCGTTTGGATTTAGAAGGGACGGCAACTTCCTTGAACACGTAGCACAACCTTGTTTGGAAGATGGCAAAGAGGGCACGAAACAACAAATAGAGCTGACCGTCGTCGCTAGACTGATAGACTTGTGTAGAGTATGTATTCACATGGGGCAAGGCTCATTTGCGTTGACAGTGCTAGACACGTTTCAGAAGTCAGTGTATGGTAGCCGCTTTCACAAAATACTCAGGCACGCTTGTCGAGAAGTTGAGTTATCAATAAACTGCAACAGCTCACAGAAGATATTCGACTCTCAGCTATCTCTTCTTGTTATATCAAAATTCATTTGGGCAAAGTTCGTCAACCCTGGATGGAAGTGTTCCGACTTGAAGCGTGTGATGGGCATTGTCGCTGGTAAAAAGGAGAAAACAAAGTATGACGATCTGTTCAAGAGCATCGTGTCGCGTTTACCCAAAAGACTAAAGTCATCCTTAGCGCAAAGCGAGAATAAGTGGGCATCATTCGAGAGATCTCTGCATCTTACGTTAGAAAAAGAAGTCATCGTTCCGTTCTCTCAGCTTGTCAGAGGAGAAGAATACTCATACTTGTTGAACTGTATCACTGTTGGGAAAGCACTTGAAAATGCCGTGTGCGAATTATCGCAAGATCACAAGACATTTTCACCCTTGCTTCATGCTTTGGAACCTATATGGGCAACGCTACAGACATTGCTGCAATCAAGCAACGCACTATTAGCAAAAAGTGATTGGCTCCAACCGGACTTGATTGTCACTGTGATCATTGGGCCAGTCATTTACGCATGTGTGAGCAAAGCACTTGTCGTCACTGTACCATCTCAACAAAATGGAAAGAAACAGAATAAATGCAAACCAAAACATGATTTGCGATCAATTGCAAATTTGACTTGCTTGGATAAATGCATTGTTGGAATTTTAAAGGCTGTAAACAAAAGTAGCCAGGAGAACGGAATAGGAGAATTGATTGAGCTGTTGGTATCTCCGCTCCATGCTATCAGTGTGGGAATTTCAATGGCAGTAAAAATGGTGGATAAGACTCAAATGAAACTTGGATATGCCTTGAGCAAAGGAAGATTTCATCGAGGTGTTCCTTCGATGTATGCTATGTCCAGCATGCTTTGGTCCCAGCTAATTCAACTGCAGCTTACATTCCCGGCGTACACCTCGGCTGTTCGCTATGAGCACATAATACCTTCATTGGCCAAAAAACACATCGATGAGCACCATTTAATTGTATCAAGGCTATTTCAACACGGTGTCATCCTCCACAGTATTGTTCTGCCGGGAGACTGCCAGATTACAACATCCTCATTGAGCACAAAAGGCTCGAAGGATCAGTACAAAGCAGTATGGGAAGAAGTAAAAAGAGAAATCTACGCAAAGTACTCAGTGCAAGAAGATCAAGAAGAAACTGTGGACGAATTGGATCTTGTTGTTGCCAATTATATGAAGGAGTACTCATATTTTCCTGAGACCCTTTTACTCGCAGGGGGGAACTTAACACGATTACGCATGACGAACTGTGGCTTGAAGAAGCTACCAATTTCATTTGGTTTATGTCTTTCCAACCTGCAGGTACTGAAATTTCAATGCTGCGTTTGCTTTTACTAGTAAAGTTTCTCACATGCATGTTTTTCTCACTCGTTTTTCACATCATAGGTATTGAATTTATCTAACAACTTACTGCGAACACTGCCTTCATCTGTGAGATTAATGCAGTCACTAAAGGTATTGAATGTTGCTCACAATCAAATGGAAGAATTTCCAGACATGGTAACTCATTGTAAACTTCTCGAAGTTGTTGATGTATCTAACAATAAGCTGCGTGGCTATCCAAGGGACCTGGCCCTACGTTTACCACAGTTGCAATCTTTTGTTGTTGACAATAATCCTGTATAATCACATCTTTCCAGTCCATATTTGAGCATTTAGTCTATGTATGGTGCCTGGTTGCCCAGCCAATTGAACATACACGATGGCCACTTTGTTCGTACAACATCTTGAAGATCTCCACCACTATCCCCCCCGCCTTCCGAAGACAGAGCAATGCTAGCACCGACCGCTTCTTCAGCGCTAAGCCTAGTGACACGAAATGGCGTCAGGCAACCGCCACGAAGGCCATTGTAATGATATAGGGGGAAGGTGTGCCCATGCTTTTCAAAGTCCAGCTTCTGCTGTGGAGCTTCAGCACGAGAATCTTTGAGCAATAGCACCGGTTCTTTCGCGGCCGGCTTCTTAGCGTCTGTGAAGAGTGAATCATCTTCTCTTGGTGATATGGAGGATAAATTAGACTTCGTAAGTGTGTCATCAATAGCAGTATCCTCCGAGCGATTTTCAGCAGGTCCAAAGGGTACCGATAGAGTTCCTGACTCGGAAGCAATTGCTACCTGTGTATCTGTGTCATCCGTTGCCATGTTTCTTTCCCGGTCCATAATGATCTCTTGTTGCATTTCTAAGGGGAGACTGTCAAAAACATCGCGATCGACACCTGGGGGGCACAAACTGAGAGGTTTTGTTTGCGTTGAGCTTTCGATCGATGCAAGAGGTTCTGGTGGTTCCAGCCCTGGCAATGAATCGTCATCTGGCATGCTTCCCCACTCCGCAGCTAACTTTCGGGCAAGCTCCTCATCGCTCGACATGGTAGAAGGAGGAGGTGTTGCCTGCCGATTGATCGTGCCTATAATTTTGACGTCATCGTCATCCTTATCACTCATAATAGCTTGCAACGATGATCCAGTCATTAAACGACTCGTTGCCTTCCAGAAATCATCCCACAATACTATCCCACCTCCACCAGGAACCTCCACATATGCAGCCAAAGTTTGAACCCCATTGTCTCCCAACATGGTCATCAAGCCCAACTCTTCCACAACCTTTCCCAAAGAATCCTTCATGATGAAACCACTTTCCCCATCCTCCACCTTCTTAAATGCACGTCGGCATCGTTCCAAGAGTAAATCCGACTTACTCTCCTGCAAACAGTTCGAGTCACCAAAAACAACCGAAAAATGATTGGTAGATGCAACTATCCAAACGGGAAAAATTGGAGACTTGTAATAACTCCCAACCTCGCAATATCTCAGAGATTCCAATTGCGAGAGATACCCAATCGCCGGACGATACTGAATTCCCCGACACGTCAATTCCTCTGATAATGTCATGGAGTTATCAAATACATTGCTAACAGCTTGACCGGTAAGTAATAGATTCATTAATTCTTGACTCGAGTGACCAAATTGAGATGTGATGGTGTTATTTGGATCATCCATATCTGCCTTTATCCGATCAATTCCACGTGACTCTACAAGTGACATGACAAAGAACATGACTCCTCCTGGACAACGAAAGTAGTCAAGTGGCTTGAATGACGACGACGACGATGATGAGTTGTTGTTTACTCCATCATTCATCTTTTCATTGAGACCCAAAAGATAATCTGAGACTGCATTTGCAAGATTTGTGATTTTGATTTGTTCAGGCGTTAGAGGAATAGGTTTGTGTTGGTGTACGAAATTGTCATCTATGAAGGATACTGCTTTCTTTCTGGGTCGTTTAGTTTCAGGTGACGAATCGCTATCGTCGTCATCGTTAACCTTGTCAGATGATGATAAGGCAGCAACAATTGAATATATTGACAAACCAGATTGTTTTGATGACGATGATGCAGAGTTGGAAGATGAGGTGAGCATTTCTTCTATCCAGGGACTTTGTACGTTTGTGTCTTCCTCACTGGCATTAATAGTAGTAGTTCTATCAGCAGAAGGATCAGGTTGTGCATTACAATGAATACCATCACTGCTATTCGGCAAGACAAGACGAACAGTACATGATTCACTTCGCTTCTCACTTGACGCAGCCGGTATGATTGATGCACGTGCCAATATCATCGCAATGGCCATTGCCATGGCCTCATCCACTTCCGATATTGTAGGTGGCGTATAATGAACATCCCATTGTGCCTCCAAGTTTGTTGGAGAATATGGATACTCCAAAGTTCTTCTTCTACTGCCTTCACTACAAATGACGGTAGTTCCATCTGAAGGACGACGTTTGTTGCCCCATAGTAAGACACGAATCATTTCAGCTTGAATTGCAGCAAGTATCCCACACGGACCTCCGTGTCGTTGAGTTAATCCCCAATTTTGCTGCGAGGTGAATGATTCCAACAGATCTGTCGTAGTAGAAGAGGTGTTGTTGTTACTAGTCTCTTGACTTTTCATAGCTACATCCCCATTTTCTTCTTTCTCATCTTTTGTAGTAGTATTATCAGTACACGACGTGGTGATACATTCATAAATCCAACGCTCCTTATCATTCAATGTTGTAATATGATCATCCCACATTAATTTGTGAAATGGCGCACAGTTGAAATTATCCGTTTTTTCAACAGAAATACTAAGTGTACTCTCAGTTGGCCATTTTAAATCATGTTTTGTGGTGGAGGTAGTAATTCGTGGCGCATCTGTCATTGCAGCGTTGAATTCATTAGGGCTGCTGGTGCAACTTGCAGTTGGAGCAGCAATAGCGGCAGCGGTAGTGGTAGTGCCCAAATTCTCAGTGTGCATGGAGAGAGCAAGCGCTTTTTGGAGTTCTTCATCTTCATCGTCGGCTACAATGGGGAGGAATGACACAGCAGCTGGTTTGGCGGCGTCGCCTATGTGAGCCCAAGGATTGTTGTCCATGATGATGCTTTGCTATCCGCGTTATTGAAGCACTCTGCTGCACTGCTCTGCTCTGAATGACTTCAACACAATACCAACATGTCTGTAGATATTATTATGTTGTGCAGGTGCAGATGGCGAAGATATCGATATGCAAGGGCCATCCAACATCCAAGATCCAAGGGCTCGGCGTTCGTTGTCGATGTGAACGGGTGAACTGGAAGTTACGGTGCGTGGGCGTGGGATAGTCATAAGTACGATATGTACGATACGATTATTTTAGTTCCCTGTGTATGGTACGGTATTGTACGGGGTTACGCGGTACCATACGGCATACGGTCCCACCTTACCTCGCTACATATTATCATCTGTCGGTCTGTTGTCGCTCGGTGCTCGTCTCCACCTACCCTGCCCGTCGCACGCCCCCGCCCGCCCGCCCCCACCGCCGACGGACATGATGCCTACTTAAGCAGTACTTAGCGGCTCAACGATACCAACATAATAACAAAAGAGCAACCATACAATACCTCTCCGGCACGATGGCCCAATCACTGACCTCTCGCATGTCGCGGCTGGCTATCAGCACACGCAACATGTTCACGTCGTCAGCGGCGAAAACATCTATTATATCAAAATCCAGCCCATCACCGATATCATTATCATTATTACAAACTCAATTGATGCGCAACACCCAACACCAACAACATAACCTCTCCTTATTCCGCAGCCTATCTAGCATACCGGCAGCACAAACACGAACAATCGACATATCCAGTAACAACTCTCCCGACATTGGCGCCACCTCATCCCTCAGCCCCCTCCTCAACTCCCAAGCCGATGCTGAAAACTTTGCTGCATTCGTCCACGCCAACCGCCACCACAAGGTCAAACCATTCATTCTCAAACGACGCCGACAAAATCTCAAAACATACATTGGAAACGAAAAGAATATCCGCCATTCACCATGGAGGATGAATCTAGTTTGTCAATTTGCACACGGACTTACTGTCCCAGAGGCACTCAAACAGTTGTTGTTTTGTCAAAAGGTCAAGGCTCCATTGGTTGCCAAGGTCATCCGTAGGACGGCAAATTTGGCGGATATTAGGGATGGGGTACAGCCGAGTCAGTTGGAGGTTGCAGAGTGTTTTACGACGCATGGGACTCATTTGAAGAGGTTGAAGATTATGGGGAGAGGACGGTGAGTTTTGAAATGACTATTAGTAGTAGTATTTCTGACACACCATGATCTGTGATTTTTATGCTGACAAAATTTGTTTTTTCATTATCCATAATACATGGTTATTTGTTGACAATATTTAATGATACTCTGCAATACTTATCAGAGCGGGAAAGAAACTTCGACGATTCTCTCATATCCGACTCGTCCTTCGAGAGATTGACTTCCCAACGAAAATATTAGAAGCCAAGTCCATCAATCAGAAGCGAAAGTGGCTAGAACGACTTGCTATTGCGAGAGAGGATTATGAAAAGGCTAGAGTGGAGAAGGAAGAGCTTGCCGAGTTGGAGAGATTGGCGGCGGAGGTGGCGGAGAAGCAGAGGAAGGAGAAAGAGGCGGCGAAGGAGTAAATAAAATGAACTGATTGGACGTCGTCTTGTTGCTGATCTTTCCATGAATGACCAAGTAATTGTTAGGTACTACCTTAAACAAATCTGATAGATCAAATTCAAAAGTACATCTCGCAACTGTTCCCCAAACGTTTTTGTAACATTACCAAAATGCACCAAGATGACGAAGAGACACATAATAAAGGATTCTAAAGCCAAAGAAAATGCACAACACATGCAACTAAACCTTTTGTCCTCCAGCTCTTCGCGAATGTGTCATTTCAGGACTACTTCATCACATGGTGTTTTGAAGTGTTCGCTGCACGCTAATACGGACTTACATATGATGTGTTGACCTGGCAAAGAACAGGATTCAAGTTGATAACGTTCTTACATAAAAGTTACTTCCAACAATAACATTATTTCGTCGAGAAAAAGGATGTTTACTTTATGATGTGGCTTTTCTCAATCTACCATCGCCTTCTATTGGCTGCACTTAAGCTAACCTCAAATGCTCTAGCAATGTATAAACGGCGCGTGTGTACCCCTAAGATTAGGAACAGTGGGATTAAAGCACTGTAAAACATTAACGTCCTCCAGTACAGTAGTGTTGATGAGGGATGAAGAACATACTCCAGCCCTGGGAATATAGATTATCTATTCTGACAAAGGTTGTGTTTCATCAAAAAAGAATTGATAGTTACAACAAAAGAAGACTAGCCGATGACCTTAAAGGGAGGCAACGAAGGCGTCCAAGGTAGCAGAGGAGGCGGCAGATGCGGCAGCGCACTTGTCTTGGTTCTTGAGAGTAGCCTGAAGACTGGCCTCCTCAATAGCCTGGAAGAATTCCTTGGCAAGTTTCTTCTGCTCGGGCGTCTTGGCAAGACCACGGACGGCTCCACGGGTTTCGTACATGTAACGGGTCAATTCATCCTTAACATTGAACCATTGCTTCTTCGCAACGTATCCAGGAAGATTAGCAAGACGCTTTTGGGATTCGGCGATGTATGCCTTCTTGCGGGCAATTCCGTTAGCATCTGCGTCTCCTCCCTTGTAGAGAGCGTCCTCACTTCCAACAGATCCGTAAACAGAGTAAGGGGAGTAAACAGGAGAAGCCTGGTCACTTCCGTAAGCAGCACCCTCTGAATAAGAAGATCCATCTCCGATGAGACCGAAGACAGAGAATCGGGGGGATTCACCGGCAGCGGCGTTGGCGGCAGCAGGAAGGAAGACGGCACCAGCGGCAGCGATGGAGGAGAGAGCCTCACGACGAGAGTTCTCGGCCTGCATGGCAACAGATTGCCTGGCGTTGTTGGCCACAGGGGCGAAGGCGGAAGCCGTAGAGGCAAGGGCGAGGGCAGCAACGATCTTCATGGTGTTAGTGGTAGTCTAAAGGGGGTGATGAGTGAGATCATCGTCCGGAAGGGCAAACGCAAATCTTTCAAAGTTGAAGCGATGAGCAAACCTTTGAGAGGTCCAGACCTCAGCCTATGACGTACACGGCACGATCTTCGTAAAATAGAACTTTACTGATTTGTGTTTAGGTCGGTTTTGTCAATAATTGATTTCATTCATCTTGAAAAGCTCTGTTATGTCGGTTTCAATTGTAGTGGAGTCCCTTTCAGTTGGATAGTTGACGATGGTGTGATGAAACAAATGACAGCACATTGGAGGCACAAGGGTTTGGACTTCAGTTACTCCTATCACTTTTTACTTCTTCGAGACTGAGAACTGAGAACAAAGTCAATTTTAAATTTTTTTGTGCAGTAGATAATGACCATGGTGAATACCATCGCCGGCATAAGGAATATCTGAGTAAACAGACAGGAAGAAGGGAAAATAATACCACCACGGTAGTATCATAAGCTGTTCTTTAGTCAGAAGTGTGAAGTGTGAGGCTTTGTCGGTCTGTCAAGAGAATATCTAATCATGGAATATTACGATGATTTTCAGGCTGACACACAACATGCAATCCAAGACCAGGACGGAGAACAACAATTCCAATATGATTTTCCAACTCAGGTGAGTAAGCAAATGCTGCAGGATATCATTGCGATCGTTTTTATTACTTTCAGCGAAGTTTTATTGACTGCGAACTCTCTTCTCTTGACATCATAGCCGGTCGACGACGAGGATGATGGTCACAACAATTTGTTCTCTGTAGATCACTACACCGACGCTGCAACATACGACGAGAGTATTGCGATTGCCGCCGCCTTTGCTGATCCTGCGCAACCTCCTCAATCACTAGCGTTGCTGCAGCAACAAACAGAACAAAAACAAGCGGCTAAGAAGAAGATTGTTGGCTATGTGTATAAAAAAGCTCCGGGTGCTCCGAAACGGTGGAAGTCGAGTTACATTCATTTCTTCACTGATTTTGTAGAGAGAAGAAAAAGATTGCAAAGAATGCCAGGGAAGGATGGAGTGGTAAGTTGTTTGTATCTGAGTGCAAGTGTCTGTTGTTTGCTCGTGTATACTAACTGGTTGTTCATCTGACCAGCTCCAGTGCGAAAGAACGAAGGACGACAAATTAGACATGCATGCATTAGCAAAAGAGGCTTCCAAAGCATGGAAGGAAATACCTGCAAACGAAAAGCAATATTGGGAATCAGTTTCAAATAAAGATAAGGAGGAGTATGAAAAGAAGCTAGGAGAATTTGAGGGGCCCTTGCAAGTCCGTACGGACAAAGTGAAGAAAAAGGTAATTATATGTGTGTTCATACTACTATTACTAACCAGTTGAAGATTATGCTCATCTATATGATATATGCTACAATTGTACTATCGCAGGATCTTGGTGCCCCAAAACGGAGTCCTCCAGCATTCTTCTTGTTTACCAAAGTAAAAGGGCCACAGCTGAAGGAGCTCAACCCCCAAACACCTCATGGCCAAATAGTGAAAGAGTGCGGAAAGTTTTGGAGGAACATGTCAGACTTGGAAAAGGCACCTTACCGCGAAGAAGAGCAAAAGCTTCGAGCGCAATATCACGTAGATATGGAGAAATGGAAAGAAGCAAAAAAGAAGGAGGAGAAAGAGGCTCAAGAGAAGTTAGAAGAGGAGAGAAAGAAGTTAGTACCTTTGTTAGAAAGCGATGAGCCTGACTCTGCTGAAGCAGTTGCAGCTTCCTTCGCAGCACATCCCCGTGAAAATGTATTGAATCCTCAGTATCGAAATATGGTTCAACCTGTTTTGGGCTATGCTGGTAACATGCCCGAGAAGCCGAGGACAAGAAAACGAAGGAGTCATAAAGGTACTCGTTCAGATGATGATGCTCCAAAACGGTCGCCCTCAGCATTCTTTCTGTTTGTCAATAATTATCGTCATCGAATGAAATCGGAATACCCAGACCTACCTTACCAAGATATGATCAGTGCATTATCGCGGAATTGGAAAGCTATGACGGATGAACAACGGAAGCCATTTCGAGATCATGAGGAGGAATTGCGAGAGCAATATTACTTCAAAATGAGACACTATAAGAAGATCAAAAAGGACAGCATCAGATTGAAAGGGGGTTTTGATGATCAGCAGCAGAGTGAAAACAACAATGTGGCGGAAGGGGTAAGGGCAGACATTCCTTTAACTCAAACAGTCCAAGCAACGGAAGTGGATACAGCTGAACAACTACAACAAGTTCAACAACAACCTTTGACGTTTGCACCGCTTACTAACGATGACGTCCAAGAGGTAGTAAACTACCAGCAAGAGATCAATTACCAAGAAGACAACCATGATTATCAGCATGATTTGTCATACGCAGATTACGATCCGATTAATGTGACTGCTGCCAAAAATGATGGTGAGAGCGGCCAATACAACGAACACCATCAAGCATCTATTGATTACAGTGCTGTTGGCGACTACTTTGGGCTGTAATAATACAATTATGTCTTTTTTTCATGAAGCGAAGGATGTAGCAAATTATTCGAAATGAAAAATTTATTGCATATGGTACCATAGTAACTACTTTTATTGTGTAAGAAGTAAGACTCGTCGGTAGGTATCCTTTTCGTTTTGTAGCCTGTCCACGTGGAAAGCAAGCTAACAGATTATTATTTTTGCAAACGTCGAATCTATCGAGCAAGATAACCTATCTAATAACGCATCTCTCATCTTATATCGTGGCTATCTGTTCATTATTGAATACTATTGATATCGAGGAAAGGATAATGCAAACAATCGCCTCCAATATTTTAAGAAGGAGCGGGAGCGAAGCAATCCATGCATGAGAATCAATTGTGTTGATATAAGATGACGGCTACTCAAACGCGGAGAAGAAGAGCTGCTGTCCAAAAGCTGATGGCACTGGCTTCTATCATAGTCGTTAAAGCAGCACATCGTCCCCTCCCGACAGCCAGTTCCATGTCTAGATTTAGAGCTCACAAAGCTTTGGCAGCAATACATCTCCGGGGAGGTGCAATTGATGATGGTCGCCGACCACCATCGCGTTACTCCTCAAATTACGATGATGTAAGTCGATATGGTAGAGAAGGACGTGACAACAGTAGGAGGTTTGATGAATACGATGATAGACAACCCCGCAACGGAAGAAGTTATCAAAATTTTGATGATAGAAATCTCGACAGTAATGATGATAAGAAAGGCAAAGGATGGTTTGGTCGCTCAAAAGAAGAAGTAAACCAATCAGATTATGAGCAACAATCAAATCAAGGAGAAGATTTGTGGAATAATAGTGGTGCTGGACTTCCACCACCACCTCCGCCACCGCCGCCTCCTCAATCTGATGCTTCATTGAATATAGACATTCATCCTGCAGAAACAGAAAGAACGCCAATTCATTACAAGTTTCCTACGGCAGAAGTTGCAGCCGATGAAAGGAGAGCAAAAGACACTGCAATGGAAGCAGAGATGGATAAACGAAACGACGACCCACGCGGAGATGCTCCAGATATCCCGTTCATAGAAGAAGATGAGTTAAGTGATAGAGATAGGTCATCTCGTAGACGAAGAAGACGGAGTGATGACGACGATGATGTCTATTTGTCTCCCAGAAGAGACGCAGTTACAACATTCATGTCCACAAAGAAAGGAGCATTCAAAGTTCGACTAGGCAGCATAATTGTCGGTGCCGCACTTGGTGGCTTTATGGGGAAGGTAAGTCCTGTCACTGCGAGGTTCAAGTTCATTTGTGTTCAGGATTTACAGTCTAAACTTGCATCTCATAATCAACAGTCACTATTGAATGATCCTGTAATAATGGCAATCACTATGGCAACTCTGCTGTTTGTCGCTGGGTTCCTACGAAACGATTACGGAGAACTTAGTCGAGCTCTTGGTCTCGCGTTGGTCTTTACATTACAACGAACTAAGTCTGTGAGAAAAGATAATCCTACACTGGTTCATATCAAAGCTCTGATTGGACAGGGGCCACGCAAACCTTTTCCTCCTGTGGACGAAGAGAGCAGTCCATGGCGTTATGAGCCAATCTACGAAGACGATCCAGACTTTAAGATGACATATGTACTGTTGGCAATGGCGTTAGTGGGTTCTTTCTGCGGTGGAAATGTTCCTCTGCTACCTCAATGGATGGGTGGCATCATCGGTGCCGTTGCATTTGCTTCGTTCACCCAAGGGTCAAATGCACAGGGAGATCTTGGTCGCACCATGGGAATGCGCATTGTGGGTCTCGTCCAAGTAGTGACGAGTATTAACTCCGAATTGCGTATCCTCGGAAAGGCAGCGACAGTTGGGGGATTAATATTTGACAAAATGATGATATTGGATCGAAAGCACCGAGTGAAAGATAAGTTTGTGGCTATTTGCAAATTTGCATATGATAAAGTTGCAAGGACTGCGGATTTAGTGCAGGAGGATATAAAGGAAGATAGGAGAGACGATAGAAGAGATCGACCCGCCAGCAAAAGTTTTGATGATGATGATGATGAACGTAGAGGAAGACCTGCGAGGCCGAGGAGAGACTTTGCTAACGATGACCGCAGAGGAGGGCCGAGGAGAGACTTTGACGATGATAGAAGAGGGAGACCTAACGGAAGAGACAGAGATAGGGAGGATGGCAGGAGAGAACCACCAAGTTATCGAAGGCGCTAATTCTTGTAAAGAATACAAAACTCTGCAGTTTAGTATCCTCTTGTTGAGTGATTGTTGCAATTCCACGTTATCATCGCTACGCCCAATTCGTTACAACTACCCCCATTCTTTACACTGTCAAGAGAGAGGCGATTCCACTGCAAATTTCACATGCACAACAACACAAATAACCACAATTGTATTTACCAACTAGAAGCACCATCCCATCCCCCATCAGCCTTCTCTTGAATAGTTTGATCAATCACAATTTCCTGTTCAAACATTTCCTCGGTCGGCTGACTCGCCACTACACTTCCCAATTGCTTGTTAATCGCCTCTGTAATTTTTTCGCAATTATCCCCCTTGACTCCACGAACGACCTCAGTGACACGACCGTCGGGATAGATTCTGAATTCGATTTCTTCCATGCTGCCACTGGATCCATCGTTGTACAGTTGGGAAGTTGTTTGGGTGTTGGAGGAGGAGCATGGCGAGATGAAGGCGTTTGTGACTGATGGGGTTACAAGTGCCGCGTAGGTAACCAGCATTATTGATGCAGTTGTTCTGAACATGGTGATGTGATTCTATATCCAAGCTTCGGAACGAAGGTTAGAGCTGCTCTTTTGATATGGTGTAGTGGAGGT
>JALLBH010000177.1:0-37226 GCA_036940005.1 Skeletonema menzelii | reverse complement strand
GATATTGTCATCATCTTCATCATCCTCATCTCCACTCTCATCTTCTCTACTGGAAGCATGTCTACCATCATTATTGTCCTTCTTACTACGTTGCGGTGATTTGGTCTTTTTTGCACGCTTCTTCTTTGTAGTCTTCTTTTGCTTCTTTGCATTGGCCAGATTGATATCATCAGTCTTGTCTCGTTTCTTCCTAATTTCATCTGGCATAATAGGCAATGAAGCACCAGATGCAGCAAGTCGATTCTTTGCATTCTGTACTTTCTTCGATTTACTATTTGCTATCATCAAACTGTTCTGATACATCTGTTGCAATTGTGGCACCACCATTCTGAAAACTTCCTTGTCTTCCTTTGCCAATTCAAGTATTCCCTTAGTAATCGAGTTTGCTTCATTGAACCTCCTTATCTTAGTGCTTGGCACCACAAGCTTCTGTGGGATCTCTTCAACGCTGTCATCATCTGCGTCCCCAGTACCTGTGATCGAAGAATGCGCACACTCTGGATTTGTAGCTGGAGTCAGGAATGCTGGTAGTTCAGCATCACCACCCAACCCATCAATTTTCATCAATGTCACAAGATTGTTATACACTATCTCATACAGAGGGCTCCTCTTGATGTGCCAGCGCAAATGAATAGTTGACAAATCATTCATGGACCTTGTTTTGTGATCAATCAACGCCCTCTGGATGTAGCGGCACCTGATAAAGGAACATGTATGAACATGGTAGTTGCTCTGACAATGCAGATCGTCTGAATCAGGAATGAATACGGTGCGTAGCATTTTTTGCTCTTCACCCTTACCCTTGCGCTGAATGGTGTAGACGGTACCAATTGATGGGGGCTTTTCAACAGTTAAGCTCAATTGCCCGTCAGCGGACTTCATCAATGCCAGTCCTTCCTGAAAGGTTGAAAAAGACTTCCCGTTAACTTTATAGATCCGCATTCCAACTTCCAACATAGAACCCTGGCAGATGCTGCCTTCCATAATGGCATCTACATGTAGATTTGGGCAAAGCTCTTCTGCAGCACTGCAAAATCTCAAGGTCAGCCCAAAATTTGCATTGCCTTCCGGTCGTTCCAAGTTGATTTCTTGCATCTCTCTCTTCGTNCCTTGTCAGCTCAGCACTTGCTCTACTTTTCCCCATATTTTCAAGCAACTTCTTTTTTGTGGGAGTTAGTTCTTTTTGGCTCTTAATGACCTTGCTTTCAGATGCATGCCGTGCTTCTTTTGGAACAAGTAGGTGATTAGATGTCGGCGGCAACTTGAATTCCTTCACTTCCAAGTACGGTTGTTGATCCTCTTTTTTATCCTGCAGCAAACATCTTATTTTGAGACCACAGCAGCCTGGTTCAGAATCATCCTTTTCCTTGGCTTTCTTTTCACAGCTGCCAGATAACCAGACCCATCTTTTGTGCGGAAACTTTTGTTTGGTATTTTCATTAGGATTGCTATGTGCACCAGGTCCAAGGGACAATTTCTTCACGCCATATGGTCCAAGAATAGTAGTAATTTGCTCTTTCATTACAGCTTCGTCGCATGTAAATTTAGTTCCTCCCTTGAACACGTTAAAATGATCCGGCAGCATGGTATTTTGTGTCGGAATATTATTATTTGGTACGGCAGCCATCACATAAAATCTTCTTTGTGCACAGGTGTCACAACGATTCCACCCTTTTCACAACAGGCCACTGAGGACGAGTTGTCGGCGTGGCAGGTAAGGTGTAGGACTGCGCTGCTGTGGTAGTGATGTATTAGTTGTGCTTCGTCGNGGGTTAACCCTACCTGGGGTTAACCCGCGAACGTGGGGGCGTTCGCGAACGTAAAAAAACCACCTCACCACCTACCGACCCCGATATGAACAGTGCGTGATGCGTGAACAGAACGATAGCGATGGTAGCGATAGCAAGCTGATAGCAAGCGAGGGTGCTACAAAAAGCTTTGCAACAGCAACAGAGTTGGCGCTGCAGGACTGCTCACGACGACAATGGGAAAGTTGATCAGATTGACATTTCTGTCAGCTTCGTCTTTCGTTCTCTACGCAAGCGCGTTAACTGTTGGAAATTTGCATCGAAGTAGGCATGTTAGTCTTAATCTTAATAGCTGTTTGAAATCGTTCCCAACAGCAAGCACATCAGCTGCCGATATCATTGATCAAGAACAGGATGGCATAGAATCAACTTCAATATCACAATTCCAAAATGACTACACAATACGAGAACCTTTTTATTCAGAACTGCAGGTGATAGCGTCGCTTGTGACATCGGGTTTTCATCCCGAATTAGATTCCAATCCGATCCTCAGACCCATTAGAATGTTGCTAGAGTTGGACAGGCTTCAGAACAATTTTCCTTATCCAGGTGATGAAAATAGACATCTGTATCTGGTTTGTGAAGCAAAGAAAGAAAAGAAAGTAGTTGGCTTCTGTGATGTAGACGCTAGAATACCAGCGAAGAAAAAGGAGAATCCATTTTCGCCATTTGCTTCAACGATTTATCGGCCACATCCATACTTTTCTGATCTCACAGTCGATTCAAACTACAGAAGAAAAGGAATTGCATCTGCGCTTGTGGAAGAAGGTGAACGTCGTGCAAAAGATATGAATTGTGAAGAAATGTTTTTGGGTGTTGCTAGTACAAACACAGTAGCATTAGATTTGTACTCGAATATGGGATACGAAATTATTGTTCCAACGGGAGATATTCTTGAATTTGTCAAACGGCAAGAGGGTGTGAGGATGCTGAGACGAACGCTAAATTGAAAAGATTGCTTTATCCTATGAGATGTATGCGATCTGCATTACCATTACTTTGCGTTGTCAATCAGTTTTTGTTTTAATTCTCCTAGTAACCTTGTGACCAAATCCTTACTCAAGCCCATGACACTATCCTCGGTACCCTCAATTCGATCGATGTGTTTTCTTGTCAGAGGATGTTCAATCATGAGGCCACCTGCGCAACACAGGACAGGTGCATCCTCCTTCAGTAAGTTGTCAATGATATCTCCAGTTATTGTAGGTTTGAAGTGTATAGTTGCCGTATCAACACCACTAACTTGTATTCCAGATGGTAAATGAGCCAACACACAACTTCCAACTGTGCTGCAGGGAGATTTTGCATATCCCGAAACAAATTCTTTTGCTTGCTCAACCGAGTCAGGCTTTTCGAGAATATTACCAGCATGTGTGACAACCTGATCACCGGTCAAGACTACCCACTCATCGGCGCTAGAGAAGCCGCTTGGCAAGTCGTCGTTGCAATTACCAGCCTGTATTTCATTTACCAAATGAGCCATCTTGGCCTTGGCCAACATGAGAACTAAATCCCTTGGTGCATCCTTAGATCTATCTCCCAGACCTCTCTCATCAATTTCTCTTACAATCTTGTGATAAGGAATATTCATTTCAGAAAGGATCAGCTTGCGTGTGAACGACCCGCTTCCAAGCAAAAGAGGTTCTGGGAGGTCGTTTTCAACGAGTGGATTTTTACCCATTTTCAGTGATACTCTAGTGGAAAAAGATGATGATGATATGAATGCGGCAGCTTGTGGATGGCGAGTTAATACTGCAAGAGCATAAGCTGCAACAGTTGATCTTGCTTTCTTCATTGCTTTCTCTACCTACCTTCCTACTTCGACATCATTGCTATCATCGGTGCCGGTGGTGAGAGATATCGGTGAAAGGTGAAAGGTGTATGTATGATCTGAGCGAGCGCGCCATAAACAATTGTCCAGTCCATCTACAGGTACATAAAAGTTACGTACTTATCTCCTCTCCCCTCCTCTAGTATCACATACACTGAAACATCGAAGATGATCTGCTCAAAATTGCCACTGGAGTTGATGTGCCATAAAGGAGTAAGCTGGGTTGGTGGTACACAGGCTTGCTCCGCAAGTGTGGGACGTGTTTGAAAGCCAAGAATACATTAGTCAAATGTTCGCTCCAAACACATCTACATCATCAAAGAATGGTGAAAGAAAAGATAAAAAACATTATTGAATCTTAGTAACATATTAAATCCAAATTCACAAGTGGGGATCATCATGGTAGCGTTCAAATGGTCTCTCAAAAGCACGTCTGCTGTTCAGTTAATCTTGCTTCTTCACCTCCCATGGCCTTGGGGCAGGCTTGGGCAAAGGCACACCAGCTTCCCTGTCTCTATCTCTCCTGGCACGGCCCATATCCCAAGCCGCGGTTCCCCTCTTTCTGCCCCAAACCAATCCAACTGCAGCAAACATGTCAATGACCAATTTACTGGGGTTGAACTGACTAGAAATTCCAAACTCTGAGGCAGCATAGTCAAAAGGGTACTTATGGTGCCAGTTGTGCCATCCCTCACCAACGGCAAAGAATGATACATAGGGGTTCTCTGAGGGATAGGATACAACATCGTAAGGGTGATCACCGTACAAATGTGCGGCACTGTTCACAAGCCATGTGAAGTGCAATACCGCCATGTACCTTAATCCACCAGCGACGAAGAATGCGGGCCAGAAGCTTTCGCCCCAATACTTCACAGCAATTTGTGCAGGGAAGACAAAGCACATGTAAAGAGCAAACCAAGGGTCCAATTTCTTTTGGAACATGACGACGGGATCTTCATGTAGATCACTGAAGTCGAGTTCCTTTCCAGCTCTGACAACCTCGGGGTGCTTCTTGACGTAAAGCCATCCCATGTGGGCGAAGAAAAATCCCCTCATAGCATTGTGAGGATCGGCATCAGTTTCGGAGTATTTGTGGTGGACACGGTGGTCACGCGCCCAGTGGTAAATACTGCCCTGATTGGCAATAGAGTTGCAAAGCATAAGAAGGAAGCGAACAGGGAAGGAGGCCGAGTAGGAGCGATGCGACCAAAGACGGTGCACTCCAACTGTTATACCAAAGCCACTGTTTTCGATCGGAGTTAAATGCAAGACATAAAAAATGTGGGTGAGTCAAGAGTGTTGAGAAACAATAATTCACGACAAGAGAAGAGTGAAAATAAATATAAATAGGCCAATGACCAACTGCAACAAGAATTCAACAGTGACCTCACCTGATAGGCCAAAGTAAAAATGCCCACATCAAAGTTTCAATTTTGCACTGCATAACTTTAGCAACTCCCACAAATCCAATCACGTGGACCAAAGTGATATAAATCGACATCGGCCAATTGATTGTCCCAGCCTTCCAGTGGTGCTTCACCACGGATGGAATATCCTTGATCATTTGCACGGAGAGATCCATAATGATTTATTTTTGTTCAACCCGATAATGTTACTAAGAATTGTAATGATAAAGGACTCGTATATTGACTGTGTAGAAGCAGGCAATCAACAAGAGAATTATGCTGCCAACCGCTCCAACGCTTTGGACGAGCCGTGTGGAGTTGGCCGCCCGGTTGACGCGACGCGAGCTCAAAAGAGTGGAACAACCACCACGTCACTTCCGTGAGTTTGGCGACATTAAGCGACTATACCGGGAAATTGAGATGACATCCTCAGCTTTTCGATTTTCGACCATCGACCATTCGGAATCGACACCGCCCCGCACACAACCGCATCTTGTTACCAAAAGGTTACCATACTGTTTATAAAAGCATTAGAGAATGTACTTCCTGGCTTACTCTAATACATACTCTGGACAACATTAGTCATGACAATATTCGGGTGTGAGATGGAGGACATCCTACGTGTCGCAATAGGCATTGCTTTAGGTCTGCTGACAATATTTAGACGCGAGATGAGTTGCAATCGAGAATTTCATGAAGAGGAAACTGAAGTCAACAAAGATAGACATCCTTCTAATGTGGAACAAGATTCAAGACCGCTAGAATGCTCCAAGCTTGAACCAATACATGATAAACAAAGCAAACAAATACCAATTAGAAGGCGCAAATCGTCTTCGTCAATACCAAGCTTGACATCAACACGAACCTGTTCAGGCGCAGAAGAAGCTGGAAAGGATCAATACGATGATCCTACCGAAGAACTTCTTGAGTCAGCCGGTCTCTTTCTTTCGGGTGGTCCATTCCTAGCCGTATTCATTGCCGTCTTTGATCATCTCGTGGCGAGCGCATATGTCTACGCTTTGGTAACGTTCGAGAGCATTCGCTCCCTCATTGACAGTTTTCGCAAAGATGACGTTGGTGATAAGAATGTTCTTGATGATCACGCTCAAGGTTGTGTCAATCAGAATAGAGTGCAAGCAACTATGGAAGAAGATGAGAAAGAAAATCAGTATATATACAATGTGGCCTGGAATGCAGCCACGGAATATTTTTCATCTATCTCTGCAAAACTGGGTGACACCCAACCCAGCACTAAATCCACCGACTCAAACAATGAATATACATCTCCTTCGAGATCAAAATCAACGGGAAATTTGCTGCAACATCTATCAGATGAGAATTCTCGAACATTACTCATGGAAATGATTGCCATGGCGAATCGAGGGAGTATGGACGTTACGCTGTTGCCTAGTGATGCGCAGATATTGATATGTTCTTACCTACCTCCTAATGACTTACTATCATTTTCTTGCACAAGTAAATCTGGGAGGAAAATGTTGGATGATGGGTGCGAAAATTTAGACGGACCGAGCATCTGTCGTGATACAGCACTGCTAATTTGGAAATCACTATTCCGTCGCGACTTTGCTTGGATTTTATCAGAGTGGAACATCGGACGCGAGGCGTTGCTTCGTTCCATGACATGCTATGATAGCGAGACAATTCAGAATCATCCAAATTCACACTATCGAAAGGTAATAGGTCATGTGTTGTCGATCGTTATGCATTCAGCTGAAATGTGGGATGAAATACAACCATTCAACACCACGTTTACTGGCATTATCAATACCCCTGCGTCAATGAAAGAGTTTTACTTTCTTTTTTCTGAAGTATGGTTAAATTACACAATTGCGGGTTGCAATACCACTGAGAAGTGCCTCATCGGACTTCATGGACACGTTGTTGATATTTCCAATTTTGTTGAGGATCATCCAGGTAGTACTGAGACTCTGCTGCTCCAGGCAGGAAGAGATGCTACTGTCTTCTTTGAATCAATGGGTCATTCTAGATCAGCAAGGAAGCTAGGATTGGGCATGACTGTGATTGTGAACTCACAATGCATACATTGGCAATATGCAGATGCTTTTTATAATGAAATCGGATTTACCCAATCACCTACTTGTGGGTTGCTTCGGCCTTCAAGCAAGGTGTTGGGAGCAAATAAAAACGTTCCAGGATTTCTAATCCCACTCAAGAGGTCGAGACCACGTGTTCAGGGCGGCCTTCACGTCATACGCAGCCGTCTTAAAGAAGAGCAGGAGACAGAGCTTCAAAAAGCTCAGCGGTGGGTCAATATGCACCTTTCAGAGGCGCTGTATGGTGGTGTCCAGGTATATTATGATCCATTTTGCTCCTGCTGGAGATGGTGGTATACAAACTTGGATTTCAACCCAGTGTTCTCTGAAAGTATGGATTAAAGGCACTAAACTTTAAATAAATAATTGTCTGGATATATTGGTACTAATTGTTGTATATTACAATAATTTTATCCAATGGGATGTAAAGAGATGAATTTTTTAGCTGTAGAGATAGCTCCAGTCCTAATATCTGCTGTCACTGCTAGCCAACTTGTTCTGATAAAAGATCAAATGTTTCAACCCATACTTAGTTCATGTCCAAGGCAGTCTTGAACTTCTCAAGAGCCTCGCACCCTTCAATCAACTCAATCAAACATTCCTCATCCAAGGGAGCCCTAGTAGCCTCGAGATTGTTGCTTGCGGCGATTTCTTCCACTGTCTCCCATGCCAACTTGGCCTCAATAGAGTCCTTTCCGTGAGCTTCCGCAGCAGATCGAGCATCATCAAGTGCGGCCTTCAATGCAGAGTCTTCAGATCCAGAAACAGAGGATGAAGTGGGCTTTGCGAGCTTGACTCCCTTGAGTTGATCAGCCAACGATTTGACCATATCGAGCTCATCTTTCGTCTTGGTGAGCAACTGGGAAAGTGCCTTGACCTTGTCGGCGTATTCTTCATCAACAACGGCTGGTTTGAATGCCGCGCTACGAATATAGCAGTATTGTGTATGTTAGAACATAATTCGGACAAGACACGGGGTGCACAGAGAAGTAAATAAAAAGACTCACGTGTTATCTGCAGAGTCCATCTCTTCCACAATATCCCAGAGGACCCTAGCTTCTGGAGATGCTGCTCCGTATTTCTTCGATGCATCAAGGGCAGCTTGGATGGCATCGGAACTATCCAAACGTTCGGACAGAGCAGTGGTGACATGACGAGGCATGGAGGGCACAAAGGCCCATGCGGAAGCGGTTAAGAGTGAGGCGAGAATGAGCTTCATTTTTTATTTGATTGACTTGTGTTATTGGCGTTCTGTTTAGTTGTGGGGGGAAGGAATGCGTTCGTGGAACATTATTGGATTGGGAAAGCTCTGCAATACCATACGTGCATTTTGTCAGATCTCTGCCGATGATGATGGGAAAGATTCACCTTTTATGACACGGACATCTGTTTATTTGGCGGGGCCGGCCGCAGACATCTGTTTTGCCCATCTGCAGCACCGTCCAGGTGCCAGCTGCTACTGTCCGGTTCCGCCCGCCGCTGTCCTGTTCTCCTCCCTCTCCCTGCTCCCTGCCCCCCTTGGGTAGAGGTCAGACTTCTCTTGAAAAAAATGGAGAAACCCAGAGAAACCTGTGACATGTGATATCGTATCTCTAGAGATATGGTAGTTGATGGATGTGTGATGAGTGATGGAAAATAGATAATGGAAAAGAAGTTGTGACGGCTTGGGCCTGCGTGGGCCTGAGATAGGACGACTCATACTATGTGTCGGTGACATCGTTCCATACATTGCATTCCGCAATAGACATGATGCTGTATAAAATGACGCTGTATGGGCTTTGGCTATCTACCTTGCACAGAGCATCATCGTCAAGAATACCGGCTGCATTTGTTTCTCGTACACTGAACAGCCTAAATATATGCATCAACACGCACCGGAGAGTTCCACCTACTACACGTCATCTGTCTGCCACCAATACCAATTTAGATGAAAGTGATGTAACAGCCGCTACCGAGCCAAGGAAGAGAAGCAAAACCGAGAAGTCGTCGCTCCAGTCAGGTCGAGAAAAACGTCGTAAATTCATTGGTCTTGCCAAAGCAGTTGATAGAGGACAGTGGGACAATACTTATAGTCCGGGAGGAGCAAATGGAATATCTTTCGAGGCAAAGAGTGGTTTGCCCAATCGAGACAAAATGTTTTGCGTTTTGGGAATTGAAAGTAGCTGCGACGACACCGGGGCTGCCATCATCCGAAGTGATGGGACAATTCTTGGTGAATCATTAGCATCTCAACATGCAATTCATGAAGAGTGGGGTGGGGTAGTTCCAGGCTTAGCCAAAACAGCTCACGAGGAAAACATCGACAAAGTCATCAACGAGGCTTTGCAAAAAGCTAATATGGAAATTGGCGACGTAGATGCGATCGGAGTTACCGTTGGTCCAGGGCTAGAGATTTGTTTGCGAGTGGGTTGTCACAAAGCAAGAGACCTTGCAATTGAATACAACAAACCCTTCGTTGGAGTACACCACCTGGAAGCTCACATCTTGATGTCTAGAATACCGGCTGAGAGGTATGATAGCAAGGATGATACACCAACAGAAGATAAATTGTTTGATGTGTCAGCTCGTGCGATTGAGTTCCCTTTCCTTGCTTTGCTAGTCTCTGGAGGCCATTGTCAAATACTCAAATGTCTCGGAATTGGAAAATATCATATCATTGGTGGTACCCTTGATGACTCACTTGGCGAAGCATTCGACAAGACAGCTCGTCTCTTGGGACTGCCAGTAGGAGGAGGTGGAGGTCCTGCAGTCGAGGCACTGGCCAAAGAAGGAGATCCAAAATCAGTTAAACTGCCGATACCTTTGCAGAAACGAAAAGATTGCGATTTCTCGTACGCAGGTCTTAAAACAGCTGTGCGATTGGCAGCAGAGAAGATTTGTGTAGAACGCGGCGTTGATAATGTGGACGAATTGCCTCACGAGGATAAGGCAAACATTGCTGCATCATTTCAGCACGTCGCATTTCGACATGTTGAGATCCGATTAGGTCGAGCTATGGAGCAAGTGGAAAAAGAGGACGGTATAAAACAACTTGCTGTGGTTGGAGGCGTAGCTGCAAATAAGGAACTTCGGAAACGATTGGATGCTTTGTGTTCTGAACGCAATGAGCCTTGGGATATGCTGGTGCCACCCCCGCGGTTATGCACCGACCAGGGTGCAATGTCTGCTTGGGCTGCTGTGGAAAGGTTAATGGTAGGGAGCTCAGATGTACCAGAAGGGCATGATGTGTTTGCACGCTATCCCTTCAGCTTTTCATCAAACAAAAATGAGGAAAAGTAGGAAAATCTCATCATTAGTTGTAAGACTTTTCCTTCCCACACGCAGACCGCGATATAGCAGAGATATGATAAAACATCTTTGCATTTATATTTGCTGATTTTGATATTATGATGTATCTGCCCAAATTTACCAGGTTCTTCTCTATTCACTTGTATCACAACATACACATCCGCGATTAACCAATTAGGAAGTAACCAGCATTCTTAATGCGTCAGTTAGATCCCCCCCCTCGGCTGCTACATGTCTTAGAGCAGCAGCAGCTTCATCCTCTGTTACCTCGAGTTCTGCAACTATCACGTCAATATCTTCCTTCTTTACTGATACTGTGCTAGCAGAGGCTGCCGAGCATGATTTGGCGCCATTCAATGCACTCAGCGCTTTATTTGACCGAGACTCATCCAATTCTGTCTCTTGAACTCGATCCGTCACTGAATCAAGTTGCTTTGCTTCTTCATCTGCTGCCATAGTTGTTGTGGAGTTATTTTGGCTCTAGTGACAGTACATAGAGAGAGGTATGCGGTTGAGAGTTTCGAGGTTGAGCGTTCTGGCGTTCGGCTTTCGGCTGTGGCTGTGGCCTGGCGCTGCTGTGGCCTATCTAGAGTGTGGCCTTGGCAGCGCGCTGTGGCTTGGACGGTTGTTAGTTGTGTGTAAAGTGTAAAAGAGGAAAATGATGGCAATAACATTCTAATTAGACAATGATCTTGAATCTTTTGGTAAGTACTATAAAGAAGTGGTAGTATCTGCTAGTAGTAGTATGCCAACAACCAACAAACTAACAGCGAACTATTATAACAGCAACAACAAACGAAGTAACAACAAGCTGCATACCAAGGATCGTTGCCCCGTTGCAGCATGTGCAAATCATTTCTTCGTCTGAGTATTATAAGTCGAATATTGTTGCAGAGCAACCCTATTCACGCGTTTACTTCCATTCGGAAACCTTCAAGTCAAATGATCTGTTCGTTGCAGAGAAGGATGACTTCATCGTTTTCTTCTTCTTCTTGGGATTCGGGAACTGGCATTCTTTCCTTGGCTCCTTCGGATCTATCAAAGCCTAGTAGCACTGGTCCTCAACTTGCAAAGGATGTTGATTATGCCGAAGCTATTCTAAAAGCGTGGACTTCAGATGCCAACGAAAGAACAGCAAAACAATTATCGACATGCCGTAATATTGAGTACAAGTGCAATAACAAAGATGACACTTCGCTGTACGGCTGTATATACCGCAGATCACACTTTATGGAAGGCAATGCATCCTCAATACCAGGCTTGATTTTGTTCCACACAGGAGCAGGTCCACAAGATATGTTCCTTCGTTGGAAGGCAGACTCTCTTGTAAATGATAAGGAACTCTTCCCAAACGGGTGTGTTGTGTTGATTGCTGATATAATAGGTGACGGAGAGGGATGGGCTTGGACTGATAGATTGAGGTACGAGACAGTTAGAAAATCAATATTAGTTCCTGATGAAAAGGGAGAGAGGAATGAATTAAAGTGTCGGATCCAGGCAGCGATTGACACGTTATCGGCTCAGCCTGGTGTTGATGCCAAGCAAATCGCTGCTCTTGGTTTCTGCATGGGTGGACACCCAATCTTGGAATTAGCAAGAATGAACGTGCCATCTGTAAAGGTTTTGGTTACATATCACGGCGTGTTTGATGGCGTAGATAGGTTGAGCCATGTGAGTAGTAACGGCGCAAGCAGCACCAGTGATGATGAGCTGACTACTACCAAACCAAGCGTTCTTGTTTGTACTGGAGAAGATGACCCTTTCGTCGGGAAACAAGACCTTGCCGTTGCAACGTCCATGTTTAATGATATCGGTTGTAACTGTCGAGTCATGAGCTTTCAGAATACTCGGCACGGCTTCACTAACCCAGCGCAAGATTACAATCCGAGTGATGCATTTGCATTCAATGAAGATTCATACTCAAAATCATGGTCGGATACACGAGATCTATTGAAAAGACATTTGAACTGAACAAGTAGGGCTAATGAAACGACACTCTCCTACCTAAATAGTTTATCTTGCAAGAACAGTTCTTCCTTGGTATGGTTTGCCATGTCGTGTCAGTTCAAAGTACTGACACCGCGATGTACGACGTGATCCAACATATCTTCATCGTCATCATCCACAAACTCTTGTCGTGTTTTGCAAGGGCAGTTGACAGGAGCAACGATAGTGGTTCTAATACTATCTACGAGGGCTTTCATCTCCTTCACTTTGTTCCTTCTCCCGACTAACTCGGTGAGTCTGGAAGAACAGTCATCACGTTCTTGTTTAGTTTTGCTCAACTCCATTTGAAGCATGTTCATTTTTGAGCTCAACTCAAATATTTCCTTGTCTTTTGATTTGATGGCAGAAACCATGCATGATGAAGTTGTCTTCTTGGTTTGGGCTGTAAGTTCGTTAAATAGGCGCTGATTGGCTTGGTTCTTCTTGTTGAGCAGTTGATTCTTTTCCTGTTCTATTGCAAGCTCATCACTGGTCTGCTTGAGAACTGACTGCAGTTTACGGCACTTGCTTGCAAGAGCGATCGAGTTTTTTAGCAGGGATTTCCTTCCTGAAAGTGTGTGTCCTGCATCACTAGCCTCACCATCTTCAGTCAATAGATCCTCATGCTGATATATTTCAAGCAATTCACATTTCTGGCGTATAATCTGTTCAGATTTACTCCTTTCTATGTCTGCGCGACGTTCCAGACTGGCGTATTCGTTGCGAAGTTGAGCAAGGGCGGTCGCAGTTTCCTTGCTCTCTTTCTTGAGCCGATTCGATTCTGCAGCGGCTCGATCTTGGCATGTTCGAAGAGTATTGAATTCGTAGACCTTCACTTTCAGCTCACTTCTCACATCAGAAAGCTGTCGCTCAAGCTCCTTGTTGATGTCGAGGTACTCCGCTTCTTTGGACTCTCGCTCATGACGAAGATCGTTGAGGTCCTGCTGCAACGTCTTCTCTTGTTCCATGGCATGATTGAGGGCATCACGCAACAGCATAGACTCGCGTGCGAATGCTTCACTTTGCTGTATACGAGACGTGGCAATCTCCTTCTTACACTCTTCTCGGATGCGAGATGTTTCCTTGTTTACGTCTTCCTGCTCAGTAGCATGGCGTGAGATTGCGACGTCGTATTTATGCTGGATGCTCTTCAATGAAGAAGCGTTTGTCTCGCTGTCACGTTCGGCCTTTTCAGCTCTTTGCAAGTATGCATTCGCTTCTTCTCGGGCGTGATCTAAATCCAAATTAAGGATCTGCATCTTTCGCTTGTGATCAAGGATTTGATGCTGGAGTTCCTTTTCTCGTTTGCTAATTACATCATGCAGTGCAGTTTGCTGTGCCAACTGTGACCTGAGTTCGTCAATTGTGCTCTCGTAGTTTGTCGAAGATCGTTGAGCTTGCTCGGAGCGGTAGCATTTTTCCTTCAACTCAAGGTTTGCGGCCATCAATTGTCTGACTTTCACTTCCAGATTATCACCGGGGAGAGAGGCGGCAGCATCAACATTATCACCTATTTTTTCACTTTGGTTTTCACTAGGTAAAGAGCACTCTGATTTGGCTCTGATGAGGTCATTGTACATACCAAGGCACAAGGATTCATCAAACGAATCTGGCAATGACAGCTGCGTCACATTGAGCTCAAAATTGGACGCATCGTCCGCTCTCTCAATTGGGCTCTCCGATGTGGCGTGATCGTCTTGGTCGTATATCATCATGTTTGTTGTCATGAACAGAAGCGAAAGTCAGCCGTTTATTCGGTATAGAGTACCATATTGTTAAAGAGAGCGGCTGAGCGAAAATGAAAAAAATTTAAAACAGCGCCAAGACTGCTGTCCGAGCGAGAATCGATCGGAAGAGATCATCATCGACGTTTCCATGAAAGCCGATGATAGATTCAGGCTATGGGCGATTCGTCAGACAAACAAATGGATCGTTCCATTGAAGATATTCGATCGGCCAAGGATGCTCGAATGATAGCCTTGATCAAATCAAAGGACGAACAAATACGAATCCTGTCGAAGCAGAATCACGAACTCACATCATCGTTAGATCGAGCAGAGGAGGAGCTGACATCATGTCAAGTCACAAAAGAATCAATGGCGAAAGAGAACCAAGCTTTGAGAGAAAAGAATTGCCACCTTCACGCCAAGACTGAGTCGTCCGAGGGATACATGAATAGCATGGCCGACATGGAAAGTCAGATGGAGAACATGTCGACGAAAAATGCCGAGTTATTCAGATTGTTGGAACAAGAAGAACAGAATAATGAAAAGGTTGCAGCCGAGTTGGAGGTATGCAGAAAGAACGAACAGTGCTTACAAGAGAAGTATGCAGCCCTCGTGCAAGCCTGCAAGGTGGCAGAGGCAAGAGCTGACTCTTCCATACGAGACAATAGACTCAAGGCGGAAGAAATTCGAGTCTTGCGATTGGAAAATGATCATCTGAAGCAGACCAACTCCGAGCTTGAAATCAAGTCCACCGTCGACCTGGAGGCGGCTGAAGAGCAGCTGCGGTTGAGGAAGGAGAAACAATACCAGCTACTGGGGAAGTTGCAGTCTCAGGAGGCTTCAGGCAGAGAAACGGAAGAGCGCACTGTAGAGATGGAGAAGAATATCAAGGAATTGCGTGAAAGATCATCGGAGCTACAAACTGCATTGCGTTTAGAGACAAATGCTAGGATAAGTGAAAATGATAACAACCGAAGGATGACCATTGAGCTCAAAGCATTGTCGTCCGATAATAAAGAACTCAAGACATCATTGCAAGGTTTGGAACAGGACCGGCTTGCGTTGGAAGCCGAGGCTAGAGGCAACGGAGAGCAGCTACGCGAAATGGCAGAGAAGGTCTTCCAGCTATTAGAAAGACTCAAACTGTCAGAACTAGGCAAGAAGAAGTCGATGGAAGCTCTATCAAGAAAGGACCAGGAATTATTGACCACGAAGAAACAATACAATCGGCTTTCAGAAGATGTATTGGAACAAAAGCGACGCCGTGAAAAGGTTGAACTTGAGAAGCGCTCACTTGAGGAGCAATTGCGTGGGCTCAAGAAGGCCAACACTCAGCTGGGCCACAAATTGAAAGAAGAAGCCAAGTTGAGAATTAGAGCTGAAGAAAACTCCAAAGCTTGCGATGAAAAAGTTCACACTTTAGATGGCCGCATTGCTTTCCTACTAAATAGGCTACAATTAGACGAGGAAACTATCTCTGCGCAACAAGGCGAGATAACGAAACTTAATACTAAGCTTCAATCCTCCACGATTCGATGTGAGACTCTACAAGATAAGCTTACAAAGACAGAGGAGAGATGTAGGGAAATAGACTCAAAGCTAGCAACGTCCGAAAAGCAGTTGAAGGAAACCGCAATTAATTTAGAAGCAGTGGAACAATCAATGAAAGTAAAGGACGAGAATGATTTTCGTGCCGAAAAGAGAGCAATCCAGATGAAGGAAAAATCATCCGCCAAGAAGCAGCAAGGCACAGGTGGTGGTGGTGGTGGTCGTCAGCCACGTCTTTATGTCGATTCTAGATCATCTGCGGGTCATCCTGTGATTACGGGTAAGTGCCCAAAAGACAAAGCATGGGTAGAAGAGAGAGGGTGCAACAATTTTCTCCGTAGGACATTCAAAGCCCACAATCCTCAAGAGGCACTCGTCAAGAAGATAGCGGAGCTGTACAACACAATCTTTTTTGACTACGAAGATAAGGAAGAGCTTCAAATGAAGCTTAATTCTCGGCATGAAGATGTAGAGTCGCTGAATCGTGAACTAAACAGGATACAAGCTGAGATTTTTGCTGGAGAAGAATCAAAGCGACGCATTCTACTCAGATACATACGTGCCGTCAAAGCTTCGGTCAGCCTGGGAGAGCCCGGAAGCGAGGAATACATACACGAGGTTGGCACAGTCGGTGCAGGAAGGATACACCTCCCAGAGTCAGGACTGGTTGATGAGGATGCTTACGCAATCGCTTCTATCCTCAAAAATAATGTGACAATTGAAGAGATCCAGCTTCGACGGAACAAAATTGGTGACGATGGTGCTCGTGCCATCGCCTCTGTCTTGGCAGAGAGGTGTGCAATAAAATTCATCGACTTGCGAGAGAATCATATTAGCACGATGGGTATGAAGGCGATTGCCGATGCCCTCGGTCGGTCAGAACGAATACATAAAGTCTTTGTTCACCCCGGTGGAAAGATTGAGGCATTTGGGGCCTCTGAAACCTTTGGCATTTCATCATCTTTAGACGAAAAGGACGCAGCATTTTCAGTATCGTCCATTTGTGTTGTGGACGTACGAGACAATAGTTCAAGAAAACAAAATCGCATATTACAAGAGAGGGCTAACAATATACAGCGACCGCCCTGATATCATAATGTTCCTTCAGAAAAGTGATGGAATGTGCCTGAAGGAAGCATAGACTAGCGCGATTTTGATTTGATGGTGCAAGCCCGGAGGCTTAATAACTCCGATGAAGGTGTCGAAGCAATATAGAGGGATAAGATGCTACAGCCTCGTCTCGTAAGAATGCGACCACGAGGGTCAATTTTGGCTAGTTTGATCCGGATTTTGCAACCTGTATGTGCTTACCGACATGGATACGAACCACATCCGTTTGAAGTGCCCCCCATAGTAACAATAGTAGCCGAGCTCTCCATCAAGCGCATGTAATATGGTAGTCACGGCGGCGCTACAGCCTTTTTGCGACCTGATGATGGAAAACTTCCAGTTTCAGATGCGTATCTTAACTACTTAATCGGATCAAACTCCCACTTTTTCGTGTTGATCGTGAAATTCAAAACAACACAATGCCAGGAAGTGCCTTTTAGCCTTATCCTCGCCGCCGCCCCAGAGCCCTTGCATCCATATTGAAATAGCAGCAGGCAGCAATCGTCTAACACATTACAATGGCGGACGACGAGGACGAAGCGATGCGGCGGAAGACTGGGAAGGATGAACCCAGGAAGAAGAAGAAGAAAAAGAAACCCAAAGCTGATGACGGAGCTGCGGAGGGGGGAGCAGACGGGGAGGCACCTCTCAAAAAGAAGAAGAAGAAGAAGAAGAAACAGCCACTTGATGAAGAAGAAGGTGGGGGGCAAAATGCTGCCGATGGTGATGTGGACGACGGCGATAAAAAGCCTGCCGCCAAGAAGAAAAAGAAGAAGAAGAAACAACCGGATCAATTAGAGGCCAGCAGTGATCTGCAGCAGGAGCAAGACGATTACAATGGCGGGGTGGCCGTTGCTGCCGCCGTTGCTGCTTCTGCCGCCGGGGCATACCAGCAAACCAACGGTGCTGACATGGGGGAGGAGAAGAAGAAGAAGGAGTGGGATGATAACAATGCTACTTATTACAACGGTGAAGATGGGGACGTTGAGATGGCGGTGCAAAACGGCAACTACGACGAGGCATACTGCTTCGAGGCTGATACAGAAATCATGGCCGAAATCCAGCAGGACAACACTGTCCAAGTTGATGAATCAGGAGGTATTCAAGCATTTGTGGCTGAGACCATCGAAATCGATGGGGACGATGTCGGTATCATTAAGTCAGATGCCGAAATAGAAGCGGAGGAAAAGCGCAAATACGTGAAATGGTTCGGCGCTGCAGTTTGTTGCCTTGTCATTGTAGTTATGGCGATTGCCATCCCTCTGACGCTGAAGTTTACCAACAACGTCGTCAATAGGACGCGTTATGTTTCTGATCCACCGACAGAACCCCCAAGTCAAATGCCAAGTATCATGCCGAGCGGACAGCCGACGAGTGCAAAATTCATGGAGATTGTTGATTTCTTAACACCTCTGTCAGGAAATGCCCTCAAGGTTCAGGGAAGTCCACAATACAAAGCGGCCATGTGGATGGAAAGTGGGGATATGATGCCTAACTCTCGTGGTGGGACAGGGTTGTCTATCGAAGATCCTGGTTTTACTCAGCGATACATCATGGCGTTATTCTATTATGCAATGGATGGAGACAACTGGGTGCAAAAGCAGGGATGGTTGAGCGAAAAAAGTGAATGCGAGTGGTTCGGTGTTGATGGGTTTAGCGCGGGGTGTGGTGCCGAAGGTATTGGGGGATGCATCAAACGTTCCGATTTCGAAGGGGACTACAACAAAGTTTGTCGACTTTCTATGGGTCGTTTGAATAACCTGTTTGGGGAGTTTCCCAAGGAACTGGGACAATTGGAAGAGATGAGGTATGTAGAAATTCAAGATGATTGGCTCATCGGTACGATACCTGATGATTTGGGCAGGGGGTGGAGGAAATTACATACCTTCTTGATTGGAGGGAATGTAATGCACGGAGGAATTCCGTCATCCTTTGCAAACAATGAATTTCTTGGCACTGTGTTTATCGATCGGAATAATTTCAATGGGACTTGGCCTACCGTGTTTGATACGCTGAAGAACTTGGAGTGGCTAGATGCAGAGGGCAATGATTTCACTGGAACTTTGTCACCGGGAATTGGAGAGTTAAAGAGTTTGAGTGAGTCTTTTTGATTGACTTGAATGTCATTTGATGCCACTAGTTACTGACTTCATCACCTCTTAATTTTACTCTCTAAATCTTTCAGGAATTTTCAATGTTAATAACAACAGCATCAGTGGAGCTCTTCCCGATACATTTGACGAAACAAACCTGATTGAGGATTTCGAGGTGGCGTATAACAAAATTAGTAGTACTCTTCCTGAATCACTGGGCAAAGCTAAGTTTCTCAAAGATTTGCGTGCATCTGGCAACCAAATCACTGGAGGCATTCCCATTTCGTATTACAAGTTGAAAAATTTAGAGGAGCTTTACATTGATGACAATAGGATTGTTGGAGAATTGCCTCAGACTTACGAGCCATTTTACGACGGGCTTCAAGAACTTTCAGTTCATACGAATAAGGGTATCAAAGGAAGATTTCCTGTGGAGAACTTTGAAAACACATTGAGAGTCAAGGTGATCGAACTTCATAACACTGAATTGACCGGTCAAATCTCGGAGAATATCTGTGGTCGCTTGGATCCTAGCCTGTCTTACACGAGACTAAAGACCATTACGGTTGATTGTGACAAGGTCAAGTGCTCTTGTTGCACTTGTTATAAAGATGGGAAGGTCGTATCTACTTACCCATAGTGTGGGGTCATCAAAGACGGTGCGTGTTATCTATGTATGTATTGGGGATTCGGGGTCGTTTGATTTAGTAGTTCATTGGGGTTATAGATAAGATATCAACGTAGACATTTAATGTGATAAATTGCAATTAAAATAGCTATTATAGCATTACTCCTATTGTTTTGCCCTATATCCTGCTCTACTTCTTGCTGAAGCCCTTGCCTCTTCCTTTAGCTTTTGATTTTCTTTGCTTGTTAGTTTTGATCTTTGTAGTTGAAGATACACTTAATGGCTCGGGAGTTATCATTTTCATGCCTTCATCTTCGACTTTATCTACTCGGCTTGAACTTGCTTTGATCTCTACCTCTCTTCTAACAATTGGTGTGCCAACTTTTTTGGAGTCGAATGTAATTGGTATTGTTTTAGTTTGAACGTTCGAGTTATTATCTCCAGCGGCGGCGGCAGTGCTTGCGGCCGCTCTCATTTCCTCTAACGTCCAAACTCTAGCTTGTGCAGTAGTGTCTACAGTATTTTCTGTTACTGTTGTTCCTTCACTTTCTATAGCGTTTGTCTGTGTCTTCTTCTGTACATTGATTGTTGTTTCTTTCCTCACTGGTGACGGTGGTGACGGTTGTGCAACTGATGTTACACCTTTCACAGCCAATTCACCAACCTTCCACATCGCCCCAAAGCCCATCCCAACAGCGGTGACTGCCCCACCTACAACTGCTCGACTAACTGCCCCTCCAGGATCCTCTAAAACTTCTGCAACAGATGAGTTGCGATCATATGATTTTCGAGCTTTTGGGTCCGACAGGATTTCATAGCTGAACTTAACTTTCTCCCATTCCTCTCTAACTTCGTCTAAATTGGAGCAATTACCTGGCAATATCCGAGTTTTACTAACTGCATCTGGGTGAAGTTTGCGAGATAACTTTCTATACCTTGTTTTAATGTCATCAAGCGTGGCACTTCTTGGCAGCTTCAGTGTTCTATACGGATCTATAATTTCACCATTGGCAGCGCGGAAGTCGGCAAGAAAACGAGATGCCTCAGTTGCAGTCCTTTGGCCAAACTTTGTTTTACCATTTTTACCCTTGCTTGTCGGATCTTCGCTGCTGAAAAGTTGTGTACTGCTCGGCAAGGAACGAGGTGATAAAGGGAAGGAAAATCCGTTAGCCGCCACCACTAGCAGGATCAAGGGTAGTGACTTGGCTGATAGCATCCTAATGATTGCCAGCAGCGGTAGGTAATAGTGCAATGGCTCTACTCTTTTCTGATTTTTGACTTGGCTGATAGCATCCTATCATTTACATATTATAATTTAGGAGTTAGTAGATTACTTTTATTATGACGCCGAAAGCCATTGGCAGCATTGGAAAGGACCCATTATCTAATTGGCCACTATCCACTATCTGAGACCTATCTGAGACTGATGACGTGGAAGCTTGCGGGGCCAGGCTTAGCGGCGCAGTCTCTCATTTTCTTCAAGCGACGAAGCAACCCAAACGAACTGAACCACCGCCCGCGAGTGCATACAGTGTTTATCTGTCTAATACCGACGAGGTTGCAACTGCAATACTTGCCTTCTTTTGGCTTTGGAGAGATGAAATGTTTGCATAATAGGTGCTGCAGGGTGGCAATTATTACTACGTTTGCAATTGCCTTTCCCGCATCTTCGTTTTCAGCTTCCAGAATCGCTTCGTCTGCCAGGATAAAATCGAAACTGCATCAACGCCCAGAAAAGAATCAAAACATTGTTCTTGATGAGGAGTGCCTTGTACCAGAAGAAAATCCAAATTACAATCCCGAAGCTAAATCTTTAAGTGGTGTTCGATATGGACTTATTCAGAAGGGAATAGATGGCTTATATCCGCCGAAGGAATTGTCTTCTCGGAACGCAAAGAGCCGAACAGATGGATATTGGAAGTATGTAGAAAAAGGAGAAAAACCACCACTCGAATTCACATACGGAGAATTTGATTTGCTCTTCTTTGGAGAATTATTGGATAGAGCATGGGATTACTACCAGAGTACGAGCTCAACAGACGATGTATCATCTACAAAACCCTGGGAGAACAAGACCTTCGTAGATATTGGAAGTGGAACGGGTAGACTCGTTATTGCTGCAGCAGCCATGCATCCCCACTGGCATGCTTGCAAAGGTTTGGAAATATTGAAAGGAATACACAATGAGTCGGTCAACATTTCTGATGCGTGCGCAGTTTCATTGGATGAGAAAAATGAACTAAATATACAGAATGAGTGCGTCAAATCAATTCTTCGGATTCCTCAGGAGGACACTCCATCTGATAAAGATGAGAAATACATACCTCTGGCACCAATGCAAATGATTCAAGGATCCTTCACCAATCCTTACCAATATCTTGCTGATGTAGACTGCGCATTCGTCTTCTCGAGCTGCATGAACCCAAATTTACTTGAACAATTAAGCATTGCTGTTGGAAGACAGTGTCGACCTGGAACCATCATAATAACAACTGAGTTTCCCTTGTTTCTGACGGGACATATCGACCCGCTAGAAGATGATGAAAGCATGCCCTCTGGTGAGTACGAGATTGAGCTATTAGAAAAGATTGATGGATGGTGTTGGCTCATGGGTGGAGAATCAACAGCATATATTCACCGCGTGAAAAGTTCTCTTTCTGATCTCTACGGAGGACCAAGAGAGAGTCCTCGGTTGAGTTTGGAGGATGAAGCATATCAACTCGTACAACTCATGGAAAGCAGCGAGGGATTGACTGATACAAAACTGTTTATGAGGAATGTATTGAATAACATGATCTTCAACGATGTGCCTCCTGAGTTCCTACCAAAAAAAGATGATGACGAGGCCTAATACGAAGTAATAGCTATGTAGACAGTTCTCTCTTATTTCTTTTGCGGTATCCCATGATGGCGAAGACGTTAATACCATAACTTGCCCATCATTCCACAGAGTCAGCATCTCTTGCCTCGGTTGTATCTATCATGTTGAAGAAGCCGACTTCTCTTGATCCAAACATGTCATCAACATCCAATATGACACCTTCCATTGCTACTAAAGAGCCTCCCACTACGGTCAATAATCCACTAAACGATCTTTCCACTTCATATGTAAACTCGCCAATATCAGTTGGATCTTTCGAATCCCCGCCAGCAGTGTATGTTCTACTCAGCTTCATTTCAAACACTGCACTGCCTTCGCTGCTTTCGTCGGTAGATTCGCTCCAAGTTCCATATGATGAAGAAAAGAACGGACCATCGGTGCAGCCAACAGTCACTGTCATATCACTGTTAAGAAGAATATCTGTGGTGCATTTTTCTGCATCCTCGAGTTCTTCCAATTGAAAGTGCTTTCCAGCAATGCTTGAACGTGCAGACAAAGGAGAAGGGATGGCGTCGCCTGAAGTAGATACGCTCGTTGCACTACCAATTGAGAGAGGATAAACCGGAGACTTCCACACAGGAGTAAAACCATGTGAGAAAGTGGCCAGAAGCAATACTCCACCTCGCTGTAACATTGGAGTGGCAATGGCTATGATTTATTTTTTATGTGAGCTGGCTCTCTAGAGAGAGAGCAGTATGGTTACTATCTACTTATTGGTGAATGCAAAACTTTTCCTCGACGATGATGCGATAGATGTCGATGCAGTGATGTCGATGCTCTTGTATCTCTAGAGGCTCTTCTCTCAAAATGAGCGTAATCGTCGCTAGAGCGTCGCTAGAAAGGAGAGTCTACTGATGCTCTACACTGATGTACTACATACATGACAACTCTCTTACATATTCGAGTGTTACCCTAAATACCAAATGATGGCTCGACTCCAGCTCTGCGGAAGGCAAGGTAGTATTTCAAAAGCTTGCACCACTTGCTGAACTTTTCACTTTCCTCAGGGGTTCGTTGTTTGTACTCTTTAGAGGCAAAATCAGCGCCCATGATCGGTAGCAGGAAATTTGCCATCGTAAAACGTTCTCCGCCTGAAGCAGTGGCCGGGTCGTCCGTGACGTTAATGCATGTTTCCACTTCGCAGCGGGCGAGTTGTTCCCACTCGGACTTTGTTGGCGGTGGCAAAGCAGAAGACAGCCGATGAAGATCGACGGTACGGCCTTGTTCCAAAGCATCGAGGAGATGGCCAACCACTGTAGCCACCTGAATGGGTCTTCCACTCGCCTGAGTCATTGCAATAGTCTGTGGGTGTGTTCCAGTGACGAATTGATCATAGGATACCTCCCATACCGCTTTCCCAGTCTTTTTGTTCGGCTTGTAAACGGCATGGCGCCATGGCTTAGAAGCTTGCACAGATTCACCAACCGTGAAAGTCATAGGAGCGTCGTCGGGTTCACCATCGCCTTTTGCACTCGCCTTGGCGTTTTCGTCCACCCAATCGCCCAGCACAGAAGTCAGTTCATCAATGCCATTGCTGCGGACACCAGCTGCAATGAGAGCCTCCTTGTCCATTTTGTTATTGCAAGTAGCTGCTGCATAGGCTATCTTGAGAAGCAAGTGCTCTTCCAATACGGCAGCTGGCGCCATACGGTAACGTTCTGCCATATCCATTCGCCACGCCTCTATTCTACTCTTCAAATCATCCAACTCATTGACCAAATCTGATTTGCCTCTGTTTCCCAATGAATCGATGTAATTATACCATATCTTGAGAGCAGTAATGCATTCCCCTTCACCACAATGAAGTTCTTCATCTGGAATCTGCTCCAAATCTACTCCCTTTGATTTTAGATCCGCAAGAGCCTGTCGTCTCTTCTCAGCTTCCGCCTTTTCAAGCTCTCGAACGCTAGTGGGTACAGGTAGAATAATCTCTCCCTTCGTCATCGCAGCTTGCCCCTTTAATGTCAATGAATACACCACGTACGGTTTCTTCAGTTGGAGCAGACAATACATGTGAGTGAAAACAGCAATCACCAGAAAGACAAACACGCAACTTTGATTGTGCTTACCGCATATTTATGTGTCGATTGCCTTGTACTTTGCTTGATGAACCCACGCTGCGTTAATGGTTGGAATAACTCTTTGAAATACGACAATGGTTTCTTTTTTGCCATTAACGATCTTGCAGACTTTACTTTTCGTGTCACGCTTGAAGGGAACTCCGGTGATTTGTTGTAGTATCTGTAATCTTCCACTGTACCGCCGTTGATGATCTTTTCGAATGTACTCATTGGTTGCTCAGGGCATGCAGCTATTGCAAGAAGAATGACTCTAGCACCCTCCGATTGGAAATCTCTTTCAAAATCGTTGGCGTGTTGCTTCTTCTGCCGACAAAGATCACACGTGCCGCAACTCGTTCCGAAGGAAGGTTTCTCCCCGAAAAACTCGAGCAATGACGCCCTACGGCAACCGTCTGTACTCATCGCAAAATCCTTCAAGGCATCCATACTGCGAATGATGGCCTCTTTCGCTTCTCCTTGCAAGCTCCCAATGTAAAATTCACCCTTGAACTTGGAAAATTCTGAGAGATTGGCATACATTGTGCATTCAGCGCTCAATCCGTCACGTCCAGCACGACCCATCTGCTGATAATACTCTTCCACTGTCTTGCAGGGACCCCAATGGATCACTCGTCGAATGTCCGGCTTATCAATACCCATCCCAAAAGCCACAGTTGCGACAATGATAGAAACCTTGCCGATCAAAAAGTTAGTATGGGCATCTTCTCGATTGCCAATTGAAAGTCCAGCATGATATGGTTTGACAAAGTTAGATGAAATCGCGACGGCGTCACTGAAAGCAATTGTTTGATTCGAATCAGTAATTTTGTGTGCCAGAGCTTGAGTAATCTTGCCGCAAATTTCCTCGACTTCTTTCTTCGTCGCGCAGTATACAATCGTGCTCTTTCCTTGGGTGTAGGCTTTGTTGCCGAGTTTCAAAAACGCTACTGCAATGTCCTGTACCAATTCATCAAATACGGCATAATTTCCAGTAATAGGCTTTCTACGGATTGTAATTTTGAGATTGGAACGATCAAATGATTTCTTTGCAATGGTAGTACCTTGTCTCAGTTGCAAATTTTTGATGATATCTTCCTGTACTCGTGGTACAGCAGTGGCAGTCAACGCAACTAGAGGTATGTTACACAAAATGTGATGAGACCTCACAGTAGGCCCAATCTGAAGAAATGTGGGACGGAAATCGTGCCCCCACTCCGAGACACAGTGAGATTCATCAATGGCAATGAGACAGATTTTGGAAACATGTTGATGCATGTAAGCGAGTTTGTCATTGAATCCATAGGTTGTCAGCTTTTCCGGTGTAACATACACTATTTTGTACTCCCCATTCAGAGCTTTTTCCTCCGCCCGAGGATCACTCTGAGAAGATCCCAAGTATGTAGCAATATCACTATCACCACTACCTCTACCATTTAATTTCGCGCATTGATCTTGCATCAATGAAATCAATGGACTGACCACAATGGCGACATGATTTTGTAAATGAAGCGGAGGAAGCTGGTACACAAGCGATTTGCCTGCGCCCGTCGCCCAGAAAACGCAAGCATCTTTTGATTCCGCCAATATAGAATGGAGCACCGTGAGTTGGCCAGGTCGAAAGGAAGAGTGTGCAAAGTACTTTTGCATTGTATTTTTCATCTCGTCTTGAAACTCGGAAGGGATTTCGGAACGTTCATTTGCCAGGAGAAGCGCTTGTTCCTCGTCTGCGGTAAGACTGTTGGTAGCAGAGTCGGTATGATCATGATCATAATCATCTTCTGGTGTTTTGAGTCTCTTTGCTGGAGGAGGACCAGCGCTCACTGTAGACTTATTATTGGTAACATTGTCATTGCTGTTTGGATGAGAGTTCTGCTTTTGCTTTCGGTATGGATTGACTATAGTGCTTTTTGTGTACGGGTCGCTGGGAGGAGAAGACATTGAGCAAGATATGTGGGTGCAAAGGGAAGTGTGTAGAGAGCTGTTATTGATTTTTATCTACCATAGCAGGAAGGAAGCAACAGCATTCTTTGAATAATTTTGTCCGTCGGTGTAGCACGGTCGGTGCGGTGAATGATGATGATGCCAAATGATTTGAGATAGCTGTCTTCTCATTTTTGTACTAATTCCGCTGTTAACTCGCCTGCTACACCAAAACCACTCCCTTGCTGATGATCAGAGTTGATGACATTATTATTATTTTGGCTCCAACATATCCAAATCCAACCATTATTTCACCATGACCATGCTACAACTACATCACGCTTTTAAGCTAGTCTTCATTGGCATCCATGTATTCGCATGCGCGAGCAGTGCACCATTGCCTCTTGGTTCGTCTCCGCCCTTCATTACACGATGCGGCTCCACTAAAGCGCTGAAGAAAGATAATGATTCTTCAAACATCAACATCACATCAACTCTTCTGCCTAATGACGTCACAGCAGAGGAGCGAACGACTTCACTATTAGGAGAATCTACTGCATCGCCAGATGGCGAATCAACAGAGCCTAGCACACTGTTTGTGAAGAAGAAGGATGGGCGTCTGGAGCCAATTGACAAACAAAAGATACTACGACGACTCGAAAATCTTGCTGAGGGGCTTAATCTATCCTTCCTCTCTTTGCCAAAACTTGCATCATCAATCCTTCTCGGAACTTACCCCAATGTGACTACAACTGAAATTGATACCCTAGCATCTGAAACGGCTGCAAGCATGTCAACACAGCATCCAGATTATGGTCGATTGGCAGCTCGGATATGTGCGTCAGCGAATCACAAATCAACGCCCAAAACATTTGCAGAGGCAATGCTACTTCTAAATGAAAATGGGATAGGGTTTGTCAATAATGAGATTGCAGACTTGGTGAAAAGGAGGGGTGATGAGATCAATGCCAGGATACAAAGTGATAGAGACTTGGAATTGACATATTTCGGATTCAAAACAATGGAACGGAGTTATTTGTTGAAATCGGACAAGGAAACAATTATCGAACGTCCACAGTATCTATGGATGAGGGTTGCACTAGGTATACATTGTTGCAAATCGCTAGATGAGTCTGGGTCTTCGTTCACGAAGGAAGAAGAGGATGCTAATCTAGAAGCAGCGTTCGAAACGTATGACTTGATGAGCAGAGGATACTTCACTCATGCTTCTCCAACACTCTTTCACGCGGGTACAACTCATCCTCAACTAAGTAGTTGTTTCTTGGTACAGATGAGCGATGATTCAATCAATGGAATTTATGATACGTTGAAGCGATGCGCAGTGATTTCCAAGGCCGCTGGTGGTATCGGACTGTGCGTACACAATATTCGTGCTCGTGGTACATTTATAAAGGGAACAAGAGGTGTATCAAATGGTCTCGTGCCAATGCTTCGTGTTTACGACGTGACATCCCATTATGTCGATCAAGGCGGTGGAAAGCGCCCTGGTGCGTTTGCTATCTACATTGAGCCATGGCATGCTGACATTTTTGATGTGCTGAATTTGAAGAAGAATCACGGAAAGGAAGAGCAACGTGCAAGGAACTTGTTCTATGGATTGTGGGTGCCAGATCTATTCATGAAAAGAGTACAGGAGAACGGTATGTGGAGTTTGATGTGCCCTGATCAATGCCCTGGCCTTCAGCACTGCCACGGTGAGGAGTTCGATAAATTGTATGCACAATATGAGTCCGAAGGAAGATACACACGTCAAGTGCGAGCTCGCGAGTTGTGGGCAGCAATACTCGATGCCCAAATCGAGACGGGAACACCCTATCTTCTCTACAAGGATGCAGCGAATAAAAAAAGCAACCAGCAAAATCTTGGCACGATTCAGTGCAGCAATCTTTGCACTGAGATTATTCAATATACTGATGAAGAGGAAGTTGCTGTGTGCAATCTAGCCAGTATTTGTCTTGCTAAGTTTGTCGTTACTGAACGAGGCCGGTATGGATCAACAACTCCTGGTAAAGCCTATTTTGACCACGAACAGTTGCACAAAGTTGCCAAAATTGTGACCAAAAATCTAGACAAAGTAATCGATGCAAATTTATACCCAATCGACGGAGCCAAAAAATCAAACCGTCGACATCGGCCTGTAGGTATCGGCGTCTCGGGTCTTGCAGATACATTCTTGCGGCTGGGGTTGCCTTTTGCATCAAAAGAAGCGAAGGAATTAAACGAGGCCATCTTTGAAACAATATATCATGCGTCACTAGAAGCAAGTAACGAGAATGCGATGAAGAAGGGCAGCTACGAATCGTTCGAAGGAAGCCCAGCTAGCGAAGGGAAATTGCAATTCAACCTTTGGGGCATGAGCGACGACGAAACACCAAGTAGACGTGTAAATGGGAAAACCCAGCAGTCGGAACCTGAGCTTCAAAAGTATGCGGATGAAGTGAGTGGCGGTGGGTATGATTGGGAAAAACTTCGTAACAACATCATCGAACATGGATTGAGGAATTCTCTCCTTGTTGCTCCCATGCCAACCGCTTCGACATCACAAATTCTTGGTGTTAACGAGTGCTTTGAGCCGTTTGCATCAAACATGTATGTACGACGAGTCAAAGCCGGTGAATTCATCATTGCCAATCCCCATCTAATACAAGACCTAACAGACCTTGGTCTTTGGAATCAAAGTGTGAGGAATCAACTCATGGGAGATGGCGGATCTGTGGCAAAGATTGACTGCATTCCGGATAATTTGAAAGAGTTATACAAAACAGTGTGGGAGATGAAAATGAAGGATATCATTGATATGGCTGCTGACAGAGGGAAATTTATTGACCAAAGCCAAAGTTTGAATCTGTTCATTGCAGACCCTACCACCGATAAATTAACAGCCATGCACTTTTACGCATGGAGGAAGGGACTAAAGGTGAGAGCTGTGCGCAAAAGTGCTTTATTTGTTGTTCATTGCTATTATTTTCTCAAAATTTTGCTCTTCTCCATCAAATAAGACTGGCATATACTACCTTCGAACGCGACCAGCTGTAAATGCGATACAGTATACTGTTGATAAGAATATGGCAGAAGATGCCCCGGCTTCTTTAGAACAAAGCGTTCCACTTGTAGAAGATGAAGTGTGTCTGAGCTGTTCAGCTTAGAGATATCTATCAATATTGGTTTAAAATTTCATCTTTTCCAACACTCAAATAAGTATTACGAATTTAACAGAGCTGTTCACTATGCCAAAAGAAAACGAGAGAGATTATGAAGACCTGTTCAATTGTCACCATGAGCTGCAGCGGCAATACAGGAGTGTGGTACAAAAGCACAAGGCGTCCTTACAGAAGATTAAACGGCTAAGTAATGAGGTTGCTACGCTGAAATTAAGACTACAAGCTTTACCATCTTCTGAAATGGATATATCTTTGCGAAAAGCATCGGACTCCCACCAAGAGATGGACGAAAAAGAGAAAGGCGACTTGCTGGAGGTCATTAGCAAGCGCTTGACGGAGGCAGAGAAAAATCTGCATCTTCTCCGATTAGAAAAGGCAGTCGAGAATGCCAGTAACAATGACAGCGAAAAGAAGAAGTCCGATGGTGACTCGCAGATTCAGATTGCACGCCTGAAAACGCATTTGCATGAGCTTGCCACTCAGCACAAGCTTGACGCGTTGAGATTGAGCCTCCAGGAGGAAAAGCTAAGAAAGATACTGACACTACATAATCAGTATGTGAGAAGACATGCTATGCTAAAGAAGGAGTTGCGCTTTTGCGAGTCAGAACGAAACCAAATGGAGGAATATAAAGAAGAGGTTTTTGAGTTAAGAGAACAGAACCATTTTTTGGAAAAGCACGTGACAAAGCTCTGTAGTATAGATAGTAACGAAGAGGAGATACAGATGCTAAAGAATACACTGCTGCAAAAAGAATCAGGTAATGAGATTTTACTAGAAGAGATCATCAAGTTGCAGGGAGAGAATGAACGCCTCCGTTTGATGCTTCGCCAATCAGACAAAAAGGCAACAGAGATCAAATCCTGTTACAGAGAGCTAGAACATCTTGCATTGGAGGAAGCAAAAAGCATTGATTCGTCTAATGCCACGAGCTGATAGTGAGATAGATGATGGCAGTCCTACCTAATGCTTGATTTGCATACCAACTCCTTTCATCACATTCTTATGCCGAAAAGGAGCATGCTCCGTGGCGATTGCCAATTCTTCGACGATGTATCTTACCGCGGGGTCACCATACGAAACAACCATATCCTCCATCGTCTTGTCCTTTGTAGTGTCCTTTGAGACTTCTTTTACGTGTGCGACAATTAAAGTTTTGCCCGTAGAAACAACTAAACGCGTGAGCGTTTGAATCATTCTCCAATCCATACTGCCATCAGGAGGAACGACATGAACACAAAAATCTGAGTGGACGCGACCAGGCTCATCCGCATAAAGCACCAGCTCACATCCGAATTGTAACCCAGAGTGCACGCGATACCCTTTATTTGTAAAATGTGTTCGTGTTATTGAAATGTGGTCAGAGATGGTGCGATTGATGGGTGATATGCTGCTCATGACGATTTTCTATCGCAGCAGCGCGGCGGCAGTACTGTTCCCTTGTACCGAGAATAGATACGGTGGCATTACTTCAACGGCTTTGATCTGGATCCTCCACAGCCGGTCTTCTGCTTCATTCAGAGCAAGTAGCAAGTGTAGTGAGTGTTGCACTGGATCCAGTGCAAGAGCTGCCCGCTGCCCGCCTCATGGTACCATTCAAACTGGAGACGCGAGACGCGAGATACTCTCTCACTCGACGGGAGGCGGGAGACGATAAATAAGGAGGAAGTTTTGGATGGCGCGCCATATTAGTTGAGGTTGGCGGAAAATTGTTAGAACTTTCCGTTCAGGGCCTATAATGATGCCACTACTTTCATGTGAGTGTAGTTACGTCCTCATACAATGGCCCCGCTCCCTTCTGCTACCACCGGCGTACCAGCAGAAAACGATATTGTCCAATATGAATATCTGCGGCGGCGTCTATTGTTGATATCGAGATAGGCTTGCACAGAGACAGTGACGAAATTATAAAAAATGAAGAGACCTGCAACAAAGATTGCTTTGGCGGTAGTCGCCACAGCTAACCTCTCTGGCGCCCAGCTACATCAGCAACGACGATTGCGTACTCTTCAGAGCGAAAATATTGATGATGGTATGAACGGTACAGTGATAAATGGCCCTAATCTGGGAGTGTTACCTGAAGATATGGAGACACAATTTCAGCAGGATTCCAGTCTTTCATTTAATCTTGACGGTGGTGTCGATATATCGTCTACGCTTCCTATATTGCTCCCTTCAGACGAGCAAAACATGACAGCTACGAGTCATAGTAACCAAGAGCATGTAGAAATTCATATATCAGCAAGCAGCGATGTTGAAGGCGATGCTGATGTTCACGTTCCTGACAATGAAGCTGATGCTACAATACGAGAATCACAGAGTGAGACTCACCAAGACAATCAGCCAAATGTGAAAAGAAGTGGCAAAAGTCCGAAGTCTGCAGGTGCCAAATCAAACAAGTCGGACAAAGATTGGAACGCTGATAATCACAACGGCAAAGTAACTCATGTTCCCACTATGTATTCTTCGTCAACTGAATTGTCGAACAATGGTTGGCACAGTGACCACGGCAAAAGTGGCAAATCATCTCAATCTCCAACAAAAAATCACTCACTAGAATCTGCTCCTACTCATCATTGGAACTTGTTCCCGAATAGCAAAGCCACGAAGCTCGCAAAGTCTTCTAAAAGCTCCGGCTGGTGGTCTCCACATCCTCATCCTTCCAAGATGCCTTCTACAAAAGGGCCTACAACACCATCATCTCCGCCTTCAACCTATCCACCACTCGTATGGGATGGTGTGAATGGCTGTACGCCTGAGAGTCCATGTGATGTCTGCACTGGAGATTGCGACACAAATGAAGGGTGCATGCCTGGATTAATGTGCTTCAAACGCTCTGGTTCAGAGCAAGTCCCGGGATGCACTTCTGGAGGTATCGGAGATATACCTGGTGCTGACTACTGCTATGATCCAAACGTACCGCCTCCCGTATCTCCAACAGTTAGTCCAACGCCCAGTCCGTCTGAAGGTTCATTGCCTGTCTTGCAGTGGAAAGGAGTCAATGGCTGCACACCAACGTCACCGTGTGATGTTTGCCAAGGGGACTGTGACGAAAACGAAGATTGTATGGGTGGACTCGAATGTTTCAAACGATCTGATGGAGAGTATACTCAAGTCCCTGGTTGCGCCGTTGGGGGTAGTGGAGATATTGCTGGAGCGGATTATTGCTATGATCCTGCTTCCTTGAAACCACCAAGCGCTTCGCCTACAAAGGAACCGACTGGAAGTTTCCCAACTAATACTCCAGCGACGGCAGCACCTACTCCATCTTCTTTGGAAGCATTCTTCTTGCAATCTCAGGCCAAACCTTCTACAAACACAATTGTAACTTTATCTCGAACACGTGCATCAGATGGATCCCGAAATCTTCAAGTAGATTCTTCTCAGAATGGTTGGTGTGCTGGTGGCGCTCTTGCGCCAGATTACTATCAACTGCTACTCGAAGAATGCAAGCCCAATCCGTCGTCCACTTCGTCTTCTGTTCCTATCGGTAAGGTTGAACAGATGGATCAGCTTTGGCACATGGACCCCGAAGGATACATTCGCAGTATCTTCAATTCTGAGAGATGCATGATGGTCTCTTCGACCGCAGTACAGTTTGAATCTCCGATTGAAATTGGACCATGCAATCTAGATGGTGTATTGAACCAATTTTATTATGAGAGCTCTACTTTTCCTTATACATTAAAGCTGCAAGGAGAAGCATACGCGTCAATGTGTGTTACATTTTTGGGAACCGAACCTTCCAGGGGTGCCGAAATGGTGCTTGGACCGTGTGAAAATGAAGCCAAATTTGGATGGGACTTCATTCCTGAAGCTAGCTCAGGAAACCCAACAATGCCACCAACAACAAGTCCATTGCCTAAATTGAGATATTTGGGACGAGATGCGTGTACAGTGACCAGCCCATGTGATGCCTGTTATGGTGACTGCGACACTAACGAGGATTGTAACAAAGGATTGCAGTGTTTTCAGCGTGATAGGGGTGATTCAACGCAAGTACCTGGCTGCGCTGTCGGTGGAGTTGGGGATATCCCAGGAGCAGATTACTGCTACGGAGGTAATGGTCCTACGCCTTCGACATCTCCGACCCCGCCAACTCAGCTACCACCTTTGGAATGGCGTGGGTCAAGAGGGTGCTCTGCTGAGACGCCTTGCCCAATTTGTGTAGGTGATTGCAATAGTGATGACGATTGTCAGAACGCCTTGTCTTGCTTCAAGCGCGATGCAGGAGATGATACGTCAGTCCCTGGATGCGCAGTAGGTGGATTAGGAGATATTCCTGGAGGTGATTACTGCTACAACCGCAATCAAAAACAACCGGAATCCTCTCCTAGTAAGGAAGAATCACAACCTGGTCTTACACCTTCAAGTTATCAAGGCAACTACTCCCCAGAAATTGCAGGATCAGAGCCACGCCCAACATCAATGAATGGTGTTCCTTCAAGCAACAATGGCGTACAAAAAAATCCACAGTCAGAGTCTACTCCTGCATTGCAAACTGGTAATGACAAGCCAACCATACCTGCCAGGCCAGATGTCACTCTGAACGACGATACAAACTCTTCAATTGAAAGTAAAACAGATACTTCCACTCCTGTTCAAACAACCTCTGGAAGCAAAAGTTCCAAAGCTTCCCCAAACAAAAACGTATCTACTAACCAATAGCGTGTGCAACAACGAAAGACCAGATGGAACACAATGTCTTCTACCTAACAACTCTTTCACACGACATCAAAAGAACTGTCTACGAACAACCAAAAAGCCTCAGAGGATTGAGAAATACATAATGCAAACCAATAGAGACGCGGTACACAAATTCAGATAAAATGTAATAAAATGAATTCAACTATTTAAGTAACTAAGTCAACTAGCTTACCAATAAGGCTCTACAAACGCTGATGCATGAGCAGTCAGCATTCAAAGATCATAACCTCTATAGTCACAGAGGTTTTGGACATCACTACAACACAAGCCCGGAGGGGTTGTGATTAGAACTAGCCAAGGGCGATACCTTGTAGTCGATCAGGTTAAGTTAACAAATGTCACACGGTATCGAAGGACGTACAAGTAATGCACCCTGCCTGGGAAGAACTCGGCACCTTGATAAGGGCTTGTGTTCTCAATTCATCAAATACGTATAACCACTGTGCCACACAGTCACTATTCCGCTACAATCTGCTGGTCTGTGGGCATTCGCCTTCTTTAAGGTGGTTTTACATTTCTGTTACATTATTGATTCATCATGGCCTTGAACCCATCAATCACTCTTTTAGCCTCGCGAACGCGTAAGTAGTCCCAGCATGTCCTCTCATAATCCGAATCCTGTCATCAAGGTGTAAGATATCCACATAATTCTTTGCATGCCCTCCAACTGGTCGAGTGAATGTGTAAGACAATTCTCCAGTTTCTTCATCCATGGCGTTGTCGTAGCCTGTAGCTCCCATCATCATTTGTGCCGCGAATACCATAGCACCTTCCCGGAACGTCCTTCGCCTTCGCTTTCTTCCTTTACTTTTTGAGTGGCACCCGAAAATTTTCTTCCAAATTTGAAATTGATGTGATTCTTTGTCTTCGCCACATGAGATCTTTCCTCCAGAAAACCAAACCGAAAGACGATCTGGTGTAATTGGATCTGGTAGCACATAGCCATACGTGGTCATTATGCCTCTGATCGGGAACGAAACAACACGATTAGGCGAGTCGGCGCCAAAGCTTGGCGAATGTGGCTCTATTGTAAATGCAACCACAATACTGTGATACAATGAACAAAGTAGATCGATGAGACAAATTGTCAAGTTTGACAAATGAGACCACAACAAAAGTGAAGGTAAGTGAACTTACTGATATGTTTTCAAAACAGCGCCACTGTCATTCGCTAGAGCAAGCTTAACCTCCTCCTGCAATGTCTTCGGAACTGAAAACGACGATGGACCTTTTGAAGATGGTGGGACAACCTTCGTGATGGGATTAAACACAGCTTGGATGGCGCATATCAGATCTCCCGGAAAGAACATTTCAAAAGACATCCTTCCTAATCTATACAATGGATCTCCGTCATCATTGAACCCAAGACAGTCCGTATACGTTGGCTTAGTTAGAGTAAACCACTGTCCATCGAGGCTTTCGTTGGAGATATATTTATTACAGATACTTGGACTAAGATCAGAGGTGTATACCGTCCATCGTTGCAAGATCGATTCAATATTACGTAAGCTCGTCACACGCTGCCTACGCTCCTCTCGTAACTTCCCTAGCTGTACAACGATGGCGGAAAAAGTAGCATCCTTGGCATCACCAGACGCTGCAGCAAGAGTGCGAAGCAGCTCCAATTTTTTCTTTGTCGCCTCTTCATCGATAGAAGCTAGCGAAGTCCGTAATGTTCGGTGTTGCTCGGTAAGGTCGAGTAACTCTTGCTGCAGGCGTGGCGGAGAAGACTGTCGACACTGGTTCTTCTCCTCGTAAAGAGGAGAATCATAAATAAGAGGGGAGGAGGGACTATGGCAATGGCGGATGTATACATGATGAGGCGGTCGATGCCTGTATGCTCTAGACTGCTGCATTAATTGTAAAGGAGATATAGACGTCTCCCTTTCGCACTCGTGCTTGGATGACGAATGATTAGATGATGATGACCGAGATGAAAACGATGGCGGTGATGGATTAGATGGCCGCGCGATTGTAAGACCCTGAAGTCGCCTATGAATACTGCCTGTCTCTGCTGAATTGCTGCTAGCAGCAGCAGCAGCAGCAGCATTTTTGTGACAATCCATCAGAGGCGAAAGCGATACATCATCGTCCCGAAATGAAAAGTTGATGGCATCTTGAAAAGAGCCAATGTATGATAGAGGTGATAGAGACGAAAGATCCGCCATAGGGTGAGCGCATGCAGCCATTGTTCCGCAGCAGCGTGCGACAATAATGATGTTGCTGGCTCAACGATGCGAGATAGAACGAAGAAGGAATGCACACGGCACAGTAAGTAGATACCTACTAAGTATGGTTGGCATTATGATGATGGCTAGTTCAAGTTAGTTCTCTCTCTACTTCATGAACATCACGCGTCTATCGTTAGTTGGGGGGGCGCATGGGCGCGCCCACATAAAGAGTCCCTCTCAAGCGAAAGCTCGGCCAGCTTTTGGTGGCATTTTGGTTATTATTTAGTCATTTTTGAGCACATTTGTACCTGATTTTCCACATTTGTTTCCCCACGTGGACGTCGCCCACAATAGAGAGCAAAGTGCCCCTCTAGCTATCCGATACTCACAAATCTCTACAGTGATGTCAGTACCTACTACCTACATATTTATGAGTATGATGTTGTGTCTCACGTCTCACGTTTTTCCTCACGATAAAAGAGTTGCTCATCTACTCCTGCTCCTGAGTATTGTACCTAGGTACTTACTTACCTACATACACTCCTACATAGGAGTACTTAGGAGTAGAAGTATTCATGAGAGAGCGAGAAGAGAGAGAGCATCTACATATGTACTTCAGGGAGAGATAATTTTCCAAGGCCCCGCCACTAACAAAACTTTTACGTACAAATTAGCTAGCAAAACCAACTTCTCCGAAGAGGATCTCAAGATGAACAAAATACTTATCATGCTTACATAGAACATCGGCTATTGTCGTTGATTGCGATATTGATGGATGTATTGTGATGTTGTGATATGGCCGTTG
>JALLBH010000176.1:0-35091 GCA_036940005.1 Skeletonema menzelii | reverse complement strand
GCGGGCCCCAGAAATTTTAAAACGTGGGGAAACCGACTGGGCGTGCCCCCGTTAATAGGGTCTATCGTTTCAATTATTTCATTTTGCGGTGGTTCTTGAGGGACCGGAAAGGGGCCCAAAGTAGGCAATACGGAAAGTTGCATTTTAGTCTGAAAGTAGGACATCATTTGACCTGCTTTCGGGTTACAACGATCCACCAACGTAACTCAATATGCCAGAGGTTGTAAGACAGCAGGCTGAAGCAGTCAAGCTTGCCCAAATCAATCTCTAGAGAGAGCGTGTTGTTGAGCGTGGTAAAGGGAGTGGTGGTCCCGATGTTTTTCTCTGCCAAACCATAGGTAGGTAGGGCTAACTATTTGTTGCTTCACCGTAAAAAGCTATCCTTCACAAACTTACATTACAAGCGCTAAACGAATTACGCAGCGCTAACAAACTAAGATTCTATTCATTCATTCTAACAGTCAAGGTTTTGTCAGCATCACATCATGATGTCGATGTCGCTGTAGCTGAACGACGGGAAAGAGGTCCGATAGCCAAGGCACGGATATTTGTAATTGGATCCGAAAAGAGGTTCTTTATTGAGCTGCTTTCGGGTCACGAAGATCCAACAAATCTTTTTTCATTTTCATCTTTGCTTTGACGTAGCCTGCTCTATCTCGCTCGCTCTCGATGAGATTGATAACAACTTCTTGACCATGATGACGCTTAAACGACCTGCTACCGCTGCACTGCTCTTCCTAATCGCTAGTCTACTGATTCTAGCTCAAGATGTGACTTCCTTTGCTCCTCCAACATCGCCGGCAATTTCATCACGAACACATCATCGTACCAACCGCCATCCAAAAGTTGTTGCGAACTCCGTCACTACATCAACAGCGCTTCATCTAACCATCCCGTCATGGACCTACTACTCCCTAGCCCACGTCATCGGCGGAACAACAGGAACTCCCATCGTAATCAGCGGCACTAAAAAAGGCTCTTGGTTCGATCGTATTCCAAAACCTAAAATCAACCCACCAAACTTCGTCTTTGGGCCCGTATGGACTGTGTTGTACAGTCTCATGGGGGTAAGTGTCTCACGTATCATCAAGGCCGCCTCTCCCCAATCATCTTCCGTATTGAAATTGTGGTATGGGCACTATGCACTGAATTTGATATGGGCTCCCATTTTCTTCGGGCTTAAAAGGTTTCGATTGGGCTGTACAATTTCGTCATTACTGGTACTTACTTTAGCGGGGATACTACCACTGTATCATGCGATTGATCCACTTGCGGCATATTTGCAAATACCCTATTTGTTATGGTTATGCTTTGCGACTGTCTTAAATTATCAATTTTGTGTATTAAATCCTGCCAATGGGATTGGTGTGAATGAAGCCATGAGACAGGCTGAATTGATTAAGAAAGAGAAGGAACGAAGTGGTGGGGAGGAGTATACGGATGACATGTTTCAGAGTGATTTGAAAGAGTTGCAAAGGGCTGCTAGGGAGTATGCTGGTTTGTGAATGGAGGGAGTGGAGAGAGATGAGTATTTGTGGTTATTTGTGTTTGGCAGGGTGTGAGATGGCGAGAATAAGCTCTAGAGTATCATGTGTATGTTGTTTTGTGTACATGTCGTTGACAAGTGAAGAATCATGGGAACAACTCAAGTACAGTACATTGCTTTTGCATCTTTAAGTTAAGACCTGTAGTCATCGTGTCCCTAAACAAAATGATAGAGAGATACCACATCATCTCCACAAGAGGTGTTCATACCTTGCCCTAGTTGGGAACACCACACCACTGACTGGAACTGTCTAGCCTTACAGCCCCAAACCAAACACCAAAAAACTCATGACAAATTCACTCAATACATCAAACAAAGACATCAGTCTACACACCATCCCACATCTCCTTTTACGATTTGGCATGCTTCGAATCATTAATATTCTTCCATCGCAATGCACTCTCACCAATAGCCTCCACAATTTCCGCAGCAGCATCCGGGGCACCACACTTCTTTGCATTGGCACTCAAATGCTTCAATTTCTGTTCATCTGTCAACCAACTTGCCACCACATCCGAAATACCCTGAGGATCGGAGTCAGATACGAATGTTCCAAATTCACCCTGTACGACATAGTCGACATTGCCCTCCTCCTGGCCGGGTAAGAAGCTGGTGAGCATTACTGGAAGAGAAAGGGAGGCAGCCTCAGCGATGGTTCCTGGTCCAGCCTTACTGACAAGTACGTCGGCAGCAACCATGTATTCTGCCATATTGGTAATGAAACCAAGTCCCATCACCTTGACATGGTGTTCGACCAAGCTATTTGAGGCAGTGATTACGGCTTCATTGAGAACTTCGGTTTCATATTCGGACGAGTTGTTTGATTCCGTTGCTGCAACAACCGCTGGGAGGGTATTTTCTTCGGTGGTGGTGTTCTTGTCATCTTCGGATTTACTGTAATCCAAGTTATTCAATAGAGATGACATGTGGTAGACACCCCTTTCTTCTTGTGTGACATTGGCAGTAGGTGAAGTACTCCTTGTTCCAGGCAAACTCGTAGCTTCATACGGAGCACCACCGGCATCACTCCCCTTCGATGGACTAAACACATCATTTGGCGTAGTCCCTGTCAAAGACCCCAAACCAAAACTAGGACTACTAATAATCCTCTTCAACTGTCCCGCCACACCTCCGTCTCCAGGTGTCCCCCCAATACACCCTGCATCACTCAATAATCCAATACAACTATCCAAATCCGCCCCCCGATTCCTTGCAATCACATACTTCTCCCTCAACTCTTCCCAATTCCGATGTTCCAATGATTCCTTCAGCTCCTCATTCCGTCCACACACAACCAATATCAACGCTTCAATGTTCCGTTCCACAAATTGCAAATACAACCCATCCACAATATTCGACAGCCGTCCACACCCCTCCCCTCCACCCATAACCAACACACACTTCCGCTCCTTGTACTCTTCCAACCCCAACTCCGTCCTCACCTTCCGTTGATACTCTCTTCCCCCCTCACAATGCCTCTCCCCCATATTGGTCGCCTGGATACTAAAATCATATCGAATTGGTAAACCACTCATCACAATCTTTTCTTCCGGAACTTTACCTCGTTGCATGGCCAAACTCTTAATTGCCTCACTAGCCACAAATAACTTCTCCACCCCATTCGCAAACCACATGGAATGTGCACTCCCCAGATCCGTACAAACTGTAAAAATTGGTAAGTGCTTCCCCGTCTCTTTCGTGATATTACTACATGCCAATACGGGCACATTGGTCATTAACGGGTGGACTGACACCACGACATCTGGTGCCTTTTCCATAATTCGTTTTCTAACGGCACGTTCCATGGCCGATTTCATGTGTACATCTGCCAACATTTCATATGCTCGTGTATTGGATACACTGTACACCAATTTCCACTGGTGCGGATGTGCCGAGAGATGCTTGTACGACTTCACGAGCATGTTGTACGGTGGGGGACCGTCGAGTTGGACAATGTCGCATAGTTCGTAGGTGGAGCCAGGGAAGAGATTTTCGAATTGTTGGGCGAGGGAGGTGGCTGAGGCGCGGTGGCCGCCGCCTGTGTCGGAGGAGAGGAAGAGGACTTTGAGCGACTTTTTGTCGGCTACTGATGGAGCTGCTGATGATGATGGTTCGGCTGCAGGTTCAGCAGTGGCCTCTGGAGAAGCGGTGGTGTTAGTTTTGCCATCGTCGCTGCCACTCCAGTCGGTCAGAGAGGGCCCTGATGACAGGGAGGAAAAGATTCTGTCCATCATTTTATAATATTTCGTGTTATTTGACTGAACTGCTTGCAGTTCGTAGTAGCGATTTGGTTCAGTTGCTTGTAGTGTCGTTTATTTGTCGAGATATCAAACGGCTATATAGTGCAAATCGAAAATCAATGAGATGTTGCGGGCGGCGCTGCTCTGTAACGCTAATAACAATGCTTCAAGTAGTCGAGTGGGCGGCGTTCAGTGTAAGTATGTGGTGATCACTGCTGTTGGGTTTAATTATCGATGGCAATGACACCTCTGTTTGCTTGCATCTTGCTACTTGCACGTGCTACATCGACTTTACTTGCAATTTTGGCTGCATGGCATTGTTTTCTGACGTTTCCGGTTTCCGACTTTTGCTTTGAAGATGAATCTCAGCGCATCTATAATCTGTACTTGTACCAAACCGTTGCGACTCTCTTTGTAGGTACGTCACTACTTAGTTTCACGAAGGAATTAATAGAAGTAATACTCCTACTTCTGTCTCAGTCTTCATTGATGAGGCTTTTGCTTTGCGGCCACGACGGTTCACGACGAGGTTCGTTCTCTGAAATTTTTTGAAAAAAGTGTCACCTCTTTCAGTATATTACTGTGGCAGGAGAGACGAAAGAAGACGAGAGAGTTAACCATCAAATCAATCGAGGCTAACCGACCATCGTGTTGCACATTAGCATGTGACTGAAAAAAATGTCCGCCTGCCAGCCGCCTGCGCTTCGCCAACACGCCCGCCGGCCAGTTCAACAAATCCAACATAAATACACCACCACCAGATGACCGTCACCATGATGAAAGCAAACGTACAGCCACCGCCTCTCTTCCTACCGGGCTCTGCCTTCTTCCCTTCCTCTGCGGATTGGGGTAATTTCGATGACGATAGCTCCATCGATTCCATGTCCTCCATCTCCACGACATGTGAGGCAGCCGAAGACATGCGAACGTTTGCGGCGACGTTTGATCAGACGGTGGTGGTGTATTTATTCGATAACCAGCAGTGTGATTGTGGTGGTTGCAATGCGCTTCAGCCCCATCATGCTGGTGTGGAGAAAGATGTTATCACCCAAAAAATTTTCGACACATTTGACACATTATTAACGGTGCTGCTACTCTCCCGAGGTGTCACAGCGCAAACTGCGCTATTGCTGATGTCGCAGTTGGAGCAATACAATCACGACGAAATTGAGAAGAATATCATTCCTTCCGCGAAGGAGTTGGTTCCTTGGCAGGGCAACAATCATCATTGCTCCCATGACCATGATTCTCTTCCCACCTTCCAAGTTCTCGATGACGACAACAAGATCGCCGCCGACGAAGCCGATTGTGCTCCTCTCCCCACATTTCTGGTGCAACCAAGGGAGGGGTTACTCCTCCCCGCTACCAAGCGCGCCCGTGTGACGCCCATGAGTTCACCTTTCCGTGGGGATTCGGAAATTATTCCGCCCCTCTACATTTCCGTTCCTAATCCTCTCAATCACGATGATTAGAGAGATATTCAAGATTCTCCATTTTGCATTATTGACACCCAATCATTTTGGGTTCCCCCAGAAAAAGAAAAAAAATCGTATTCGTTGCTACATATTTACCAGTTGGAACGAACTATATTGAAAAGGCGACCTACAACATTGTACCTCCTCTTTTCAATCGTTTCCCCTCCCTCTATGCAACCTGTGTACAAACACATTTTTTTGTCCACAGAGGTTCATCCAGAGAAGAATCATACTTGTTCGTACATCATCATCAAGTATCTTTATCCATTTATTAAACCCACACATCCTATCTACCAGTGCACCCAGATGCACAATTAATCTGACTTGACGAATGAATAATTCGGAGTCTCATTTGAACATATCGTTTCATAAAGATAATTATTATAATAAAAATCGTATGATTTTAATTTACGTGGGTTTTGTTGTTAGTATGACCATGACCTCAACCCGCCCACCCATTTGGGGAGGGAGGGGGGGGGGTATTACGGGAGGATATCCTGAGCTGGTCAAATGCAGCAATGCGAACTTGGCCGCCGGGGGGTAGAGCAAAGCTTCCTTCCAATGTGTATTACATTTTGTTCTACAAATCCTCACGCTTTGCTAATTCTAACTTGGAAATCTCTTTCAATTCTCCGCCACAGAATTCCAGCACTGCGAAAATGCATCCGTTACAAGCAAAGTAATAGTGTGAGGGAGGCGGGGAGGGAACCAAAAAATCGATGCAACTCCTCTTCATAGCCTTCTTACCTTCATGCCAAAGAGGTTTGGGAAGCTGTATACACTGCTTCAACACCAGAGGTCGCGAGCAAGCGATTGGCTGATACTTTCCTTTGGTGACAGCATCTTCTAACTGTCCTTTGGCGTAGCGAGTGTGTCCAACGAAGAAGCGAAAGTCAAGTGGTTTGTATTTGCCAGATAGGACTCCATCAATGGCTGGGGGGGAGGGAAGAATAATAAATGAGATGAGCCAAAAAATGCAATAACAGTACATCCAGTTTGAGCTAAGAGTCAAGTAAGCACTCACCTGCCTCCAATCCACCTTGATAAATTCCAGTACCTCTCGATATCTCCACAGCTCCAGGCAAATCGGCAATCCCATGCACCAACAATGCCGGCTTATCCATATCATCCGGTCCACCCACATACACGGCACATTGATTTTCAAATGCTCCCAAAAACTTGACTAAATTTTGTGTCTCTGCTCCATCTCTCTCCTTCCGTGTAACATTCTCACCCGCTTGATTATATGCCCCCATCAACACTAATCTCGCCATACTCTTCGATAACTTGAACGCCATCGGTCGATTGATAGTAATAGTCTTACTCCCTCCTCCCTTCTTCCCATTCTCACTATTCATCTCTGTCACCAAACAAACCTCCTGCCAAGTCGATTGATGATCCATATACAATTGCAACAATTCCAAACTTTCTTCATCCAACTCATTTGGATCGATCCGTCCATTGGCATTGGCAGTTGACATGATCTTGACCATTTCCTTCTTTAATAACTTTTCGGCGCCACGATACCAAAAGACTGTTTTGGCAGCGAGTGCCGAAAATGACATGGATTGTGATGTAGTACTACTGCTGCTGCTGCGACTACTTCTACCCTGTTGTCGAGAAGTGACATCTTCGGTACGATCATACTCATCTGACTCCAAAAATGTTTGCAACTTCTTGTACATGAAACTGTCTGGACTACCGCGATAAATTTCTGATTCTAATGGCATACGACAGACTAGCCCGCCTACCTCTGGGATGGATGATTCGTGAGCCCATACGCCATTGATGTATTCTTTGGCTAGAGCGGAGTTTTGTGCAGAGAGGAGTAGTTCGTTTTGTTTGGAGACTGATTTTGGTCTTTCGGGTGCAGTTGTACTGGATGGTGATTCGTCGTCGGCGGTTGTTAGTTGGGAAGAAGATGATGAAGAGGAATCTCCGGATAGATCTATCCCGTCGACAATGGAGCTAGATGTTGTTGAGGTCGAGGCAGCTGAGTTGGCAAGATTCATACGAAATGATCTCCAGTCTCCCAATGAGTCTTCGTCGATGTAGTCGTCATCGTCGTCATTTTTTGTCATGTAGCGATGATGCTGCTGTGTTCTCGAGATTTTAACAATGGGCGAGCGTGCTTGCGGCTGTAGAAAGCTCTCGGCTGGTAGCAGTAGCATTGCCAGTAGCAAGAAGGAGATTTGGGCGGTGGAGCGGGAGGATGTCATCATTTCAAGTAAACTTGTGCCAACCGTTTTGATGACAAACAACCACCCAATATCAGAGGATAGATTTATGTAGAGATTTTATGTTTTCTTGATGTGATCGTATTGCAGTGGAAATCCCATTGTAGAGAGTACCATAATTTATTGTTCTCAGAATAAAATAATTTTGGTGACTGACGTCGATACCAGTATCGTACCCCTATCTACGGGTACTATTTACTTCCACGTCACATAGCTGTGAGCTCTTGTAGCTTGAACATCTGCAACATCTCTCGATGATCGACACTGAACTGCATTGCATCGAAAGAACACTCTATTCGAACGACTACGGCGTTGCAATAGTAATACTACACAGTACACTCTCCTCTATTTTTCAATAATATAACACAACGATGTTCGCCACCCTTCTCAGATTGAGCGTTGCAGCCATCCTGCTCATCGCCTACGCATCAGCATTCGCACCCATGTCAACTCACCAACAACGCAGCACCGCTCTCAACATCATCCCCATCACAACTGGACCAACTCTAAACAGCGAGCAAGCCAAAGCTGCTGGAATTGGTGGGCTCAATGGAACAAAGAGTGTAAAGAGTGGTGGAATGGGTGCGTTTAAGGTTGCCCCACAGGGAGCAAAGAAGGAGGCTGCAAAGAAGAAGGCACCTGTTGCCAAGAAGGTACCGGCGAAAAAGGCTGATGAGGCCAAGAAGGGTGGTGTTGGTTTGTTCACTAGGATGCCTTGGCAAAAATAAGTTGCTTTGAGAGGAGTAGTTTGGCCATTTGTGTACATGATATGTGCATTTATTGGAAGATACTTTCACCTGGAGATTGATACATGTATGTCAAAGGAATTCGAGGGAATGCAACAATACAAATCACTTAATAGAACCACCTCTCGAAGTCAGTATGGCAATATTATTCTAGAGAAGAAGGTGAGCAGAGCAACATTTAAAGTAGGGGAGTAACAATTATTTTTAATAGGATGAAGACAAGAAACAGGTTCAGTTAACAATTATAGCAGCAAGTGAGTACTATTCGTTAGTCAAACCATCTTTCTCTACAGACGTATGAACCCCAAACACAAGCCTGTCAAAAGAGTGCGCTTAGAAAGGTATGCAAGGGGCTGAGGGGCGTTGAACGTTAGATGTACTTGTGTAGGATTGAGATGGGGTACTCAGAGAAGGATGGGGCGCCGTAACAAAAAAGGAAGTGGAAACAAAATCAGAGCTGCGGTCGTTTAGTCCGTACAAGTAGGAGCTCAATATCAAGAGCTGGTCATGGTGAGAAGTTGATAAATGTTATCATTTAGTTGGAAGGCGTCTATCACAAAAAAATCTAGAGACATCCAACTCAATCTATACAAAGAACCGAAATAGTCCAACTAAGTACATATGTGCAAAGCGTTCAGAGATCATTCCAAAATCAGCATTATCCAGCCCGTTCCTCCACAATTCTCTTGACGACTTCATCTCCATCTTCACCCTCCATCATCGCTTCAATAATGGTTTTGAAGGTATCACGAATTCCTTCAACTGACGCCAAGGGTAACTGGGTAGATGCAACTGTGCAGCACAGACGGCCTTGAACCAAAATACAATTGATTCCAACCTTTCCAGCGCCTGACCAGTTGAATCCAACACATCCAGAATCAGGATGCATGGTACGTACCCCGTAATTGTTGAAGAAAAGAGAGTCGTTCAATCGAGAGTTGCCAGGGAAGCATGGGGTCTTTTCGAAGGTTGCCGCACCACCTTTCACCTTGCCAAGGACACGACTGTAAAAGCCATCTCGAACGCTGGCATCGGTAGTTTTGAGACCCGAAATGAGTTCTTGGTAAAATTTCTTGGCGTCCTCAACTTTGTAGTTGTCAATGCCGAAAAGACGAGACCACGTTCTCACTCGGTGCAGAATACCTATCAACCAATCACCGACAAACCTTCTTTCTTTGAGTGAAGGGTGTGAAGACTCAAAGGATCGAGTCTGCAAAGATGCTTGCATTACAACTGAAAAGGGCAATTCATTAAGCACAAGCTGATAGGCATGTACGCCGGCAAAGACGAGTGCTGCCGTTGGAGCAACACCCTGCTTTTTGAGAGCCGTCGAAAGCTGCTTAGATTGGATATCATTTAAGTTAAAATGGCACAGCTCTTTTGGGATTTCAGTGTAGCCATCGATCCCAGCCGCAGCAGACGCTTTTTGCCAACACAAGCTGCTCTGATTGCTGTACACGTTGTAGGGGACGAAAATAGCCCAGAGTAGGATGTTCAATAGATTATCAAACTTTTCACGCACATCATCCTTCATTTGCATAAGGTCATTAGCCTTGAATACGGGGCTTGACTCCTGCTCAGAATCATCCGAGTAGTACCGGTGAACGAGCTCCCTGGGTGGTGACATAAGTTGTTTGAGATCAGCAATAAAGATATGTCGCAGACGGCAAATCGCAATACTAACTGATCGCTCACCTAACGAAGTTGTAGCATGAGGTACCATCCCATGCTCTACCTGGCAAATGCGCTGTTGCACCCAAAAAAGATATAAGATGAGCAAGACTTGGTCAGTTTTAACGTACAGATGATGTAAATGGCATACAAGATACTTGATTCTCACCTTGCATAATAGTCGTGTTGTCCGATTCGTACATGTCAATAGCAACATGATACTTCTTGAAACGAGAACCCTCTGCATAATAGGATCGACTGTTGGGGATATAGTGCTCGCCAGAAACGTTCATGAGCGAAGAAGAATAGTCGTTAAGGAGCTCCACTGAATCATTCCAACAAACAATGCCCATCGTATCAGGGGACGCCATACCAGAATCGGCGCAGAGCTTCTCGAATACGGCTTGGAATCTCTCACGGTCGTGGAAGATCTTTGTGAATGTGACTTGGCAGCTGTATCCTGGTGCCTTCTTTCCAGCAAAGTTCGGCGCACTACTCAATGCAAGAGGATCGTTCGAATCAAAGATTTTGGATGGCTTACCACCGAAAGCCCTGTGAATGGTAGAAGTTCGTGGATATTATTCAAGTCGTTAACATTTTGATCACATAATCACATGTACCTCATATGACATAATAAATAATAGAGTCATTCAACACGCGAAAAAACTCACCATAGATCATGAAGAAGAATCCAAACAGCTTCATAGATGTTGTAGATGCAGTTGAGGAGCATGAATTTGGGCCATAGTAGCATGCGATGGATGCTTTGCTTCAGCGTAGGGGCACGTAATGTTGGCTGGAAACAAGATGAAGATGTTGTTGGGACTCTGCTGATAGGACTCTCAATTTCCTCCGTTGCCTCTGCTTGAACTACTGCGTTGTTGCTCCGTGCGATCTCCAGGCTTTGGAGAAGTTCCTTCGCTTGAAGACGGCTGTAGGTGGCATAATGAGGAGGCGTCTCATCGTCTCGTGATGGAGTGAACAGCTTCTTGAATTCACTGTTGGATAGAGCGACTCCAGTGGGACTCTCGGTACGATGGTGTGTTTTGCTCGCCATTGTATTGGTATTGCACTTTTCCTTTGCTGTGTTCGATGTTTTGTGGCACTTTTATGAAGCTCATCACTAGAGATGTACTTAGGTAAGCAAAACAAGCAATGACATGGAAGTGGATGGGCGCGTGCTAGTCCAAGAATTCTAGTCCAAGAATTCTGCTGATTTTTTGCCTCCTTCCTCCTCCTTCGCCGGAACTTTTCCGGTCATCTAGCCTGTGTACAGAGGACCTTAATACAAAGATAATTCTGGTGGTAGAATCTTGTGAATCTTCCGAACGAGTCAGAACGATTAAAAAAGTTGCGTCATCGAGTCACACCCCTGCACCTCATACATACCTACATAAAAAAGTACCATACCTCCAGCTACCCTCAAAAGGATATCATGTCATAAATGGGAGTCCTCTTTCATCTTACAACGGGATTACACGCGTCTATCTTCAGCGATAACAACGGGATGACACGCGTCTTCACTCGATTGTAGGTAATGTTGCATTAAAGATATGCTCAATCAATAAAGCATTGCTCGATGCGTGCTTGTTAGGAGTATCATTCCTACACTCATAGAGAGAGAGTGGGAAGAACTAAAATTGATTGGCTGCCGCCGATTTATTGAGAATAATTTGGAAACATGTCGTTCACATCGGAAGAAGGCGGCTTTCTCCAACCATTGCTCGAGGGTGAGGTTGTCGACGATGCAGGTGGGACCGTTCCGAGTGAGGGATTGGCCACCGCTGAAGCTGAAACGCCTATTTCACCGTCGCGGCTTAGGAAATCGCGATCGAGAAAGATGAGCTTGTATCATGAAGAATCCAAGTGGTCAGACAATCGTCAAAGACATCTTTATTTGAACGATTTGCTTCTCCAGCGGCAGCAAGCCATTAAAAATATATTCCCAGAAGAGGACCGAGATGAGGAAGAAGGTGGATTCCAAGATTCTGCTCAGAAGATCTCAAACAAGATGCACGCTGCCTTTGTGCACAATCTTCAATCATTTGTTGAAGATGAAGACACATCCGTTCTGCCAAGTGTGGCAATACGAGTCAAGAACTTTTCTTTTGATGTACCTCTCAGTCAGACAGAAGCGGACGGAAAGATTAAAATTCCAACTGTATTCAGCAACAGTCCGATTTATTGGTGTATGAAAGCGGCAGAAAAAGTTATGAGGAGAAAAAAGATTGAATCAGAAATTAGGCGGAAGGAGGTTAAAAGGGTTCTATCCGGCGTGAATTTGGCGTTGGATCCAGGGAAGATGTACTTGATTATTGGTCCTCCATCGTCTGGCAAGACATCTCTACTCAATGGTAAGCATTTTTCATGTGTCACCTCTAGAGCTGAGTTATTACTGTTGATCAAGTCACTCACTCTCTCTCGCTCCCTCGCTCGTTGTTACTATAGCTATCGGTGGCAGGCTACAGGGGCGTTTGCTCGAAAAAATTGGATATTCCCCAAAGAAGCTTCTCAGTGGACAAGTTCTCATGAACAATTTGGTATGTTGTGGAGATGGCACAGACGAGACTAAGCGCACTCTGTTTAAGAATTTGGTGGCAAGTGTTCATCAAATTGATGACCATGCACCTCGCTTTACCGTAGAGGAGACGCTTCAATTCTCGAACTCATGTAAAATGCCCACTTCTTCCGCAGTTTCGCATACAAGAGATTTGGTTGGGTTGGTTTTGGAAGGGTTGGGGCTGAGTCATGTCAAGGATACATTTGTTGGAAATGAGCAAATCCGAGGGGTTAGTGGAGGCCAACGCAGAAGAGTTACTCTCGGTGAGATGCTCACTTTCACTACTCCCCTATTGCTCGCTGACGAGATATCCACGGGGCTAGATGCTGCCTCAACAGTTGAAATCATGCGTATTCTCAGTTTCACAGCACGAGTAACGAACCGAATAGCGGTGATCTCTCTCCTCCAGCCGTCACCTGAGGCAGTGGCTTTGTTTGATGAAATTATTTTACTTGGTGACGGCGGCGATGTCATTTTTGCAGGGCCCACATCAGGAGCCAGTGCCCACTTCGAGCGATTGGGCTTCAAGCAGCCTGACGCGATGGACGATGCTGACTTCCTACTCGCCGTTGCAAGTGCCGATAGAGAGTATCTATATCGTCCCGAGGGTGTTCCAGTCAGTGATGTAACCCCTACATCTGAATCTCTTGGCGTAGAATTTCGGAAAACGGCTGAGCATGCCAAAATCATGGAACGTCTACAGAGCAAGTGGGATCAAGATTGGTCGACTGGATCATCAGACAGGGTTTCAGAGTACTTCTACAAAGAGTACCAGAATTCTTTGTGGGCATCAGCTCTGCTAAATTTCAAGCGAGCGTTCACCCTATGGAAACGTGATAAGCCGACATGGATTGCAAATCAAATCATCAGGAACATCAACGTTGGTCTGAGCACAGGGTTTCTATTTCTCCAGTCGAATGAATCCCGTGACTTTCTTGGGGCACTCTTTCAAGTGAACATGGTTTCCATCATGCTTTGCGCTTCTTCGTTCGTGAACACACTATTGGATGACCGTGGTATCTTTTACAAGCACCACAACTCGAATTTCTATTCTGCGCTCAGCTATGTTCTGGGCCAGGTGACAGCTCTCGTACCGTCCATGATCATTGATGCTTCAATTCTTGGTAGCTTGCTTTATTGGATGGTAGGCTTTAGACCTACGGCAGAGGCTTTCTTCATCTACTATTTTTACTTCCTCACTTTCAACATGTTGATGCTTCAACTGTTCAATGTCTTTGTGGCCTTGGCTCCAAACAAATCTTTGCTCACGGCAGCATGCACCTTTACAATCTTCTTCAATACGTTGTTCTGCGGATTTATCGTCACTCCTGATGTTATTCCTGTTTACTGGAAATGGGTCTATTGGACGATGCCGTCGGCATGGGTCTACCGCGGTCTTGCAATCAACGAGTTAGGAGAAACAGCTTTGAATCGCTTTGGATTTGTGTTGAATGGCGTTCCTTTCTCAAAAGAGTGGATTGGATACGGATTTGCTTATGTGATCGGTTGTTTTCTTCTTGCAACAATTGCTGCTGCACTCTGTCTGCAACTTCGAGTAGAGGAGGCAAAACAAAGCGCTCCGGAAATCCAAGAAATTGAAAAAGATGAGACCGAAGAGGAAGAGATTGGGGATGCACTCACTGCCTTTACTCCGGTGGACTTGTCTTTCCACGACCTCTGTTATGAAGTGAATGCATCAAAAGGGTCCGAGAAGTTACGTCTGCTGAAGAGTGTCTCTGGTATCTTTCGGTCTGGTCGTATGTGTGCACTCATGGTAAGTGATTGGATTTTCCTTCAATTTGGTCTCTATATGTTATTAGTTAGGTGCTCTTTTGTTCTGACTCTTCCTATTACCGTCATTATTCAGAGAGAGTGGAGCCGGAAAGGTAAGTATTTCCCCCTGGTCGTTCGCATTGTTATCTACCTGGTTTGAGTTCAAGATCTTACACCAATATTCTTGCATGTTCACGCCAAACAGACTACGCTAATGGACGTGATTGCGCTACGGAAGGGATCGGCACTCTCATTCCGAGGTAATGTTGGTATAACTGGTGATGTCCTGCTCAATGGGTTCCCCCAAGAAAAGATAAGCTTCAAGAGATGTTCAGGATACGTGGAGCAGTTTGATGTTCAGTCAGCTGAGCTTACCGTCAAGGAGACAATCCGCTTTTCAGCACAGTTGCGTTTGGATAAGACGAATCCTATTCATGACTCTCCTGATGGGCTTGAGAATCACATCGACCAAATCATTGAAACTTTGGGTCTGACGAGGGAGGCTGACTTTCTTGTTGGAAGTGACGAAGCGAGTGGTTTGTCATTTGAGCAGAAGAAGCGGCTGTCAATAGCGGTGGAATTAGCTGCTTCTCCATCGTTGGTGTTTTTGGATGAGCCGACCTCGGGTAAGTTTTGACCCGATGTCTAATCCTTGTCGCACATTCTCTACTCTATGCATTATTATTCGTTCTTTTACTAACGAATGACTAATGACCTCCATCTTACTAAAATCCGCCCATGTTACAGGATTGGATGCGAGGGCTGCTTTGCTGGTGGTAAATGCGTTGCGGAAGATGGCTGATCAAGGGCGGACGATTGTGGCTACCATTCACCAGCCTTCTTCCACTGTGTTTGATATGTTCGACGACTTGTTACTCTTGAAGAAAGGCGGAGAAGTTGTGTACCATGGCGAATTGGGAGTGTGTAGTTCTACCTTGATCTCGTACTTTGAAGGACTTGGTGCTACTCCCATCTCCCTTGGAGAGAACCCCTCGACGTGGATGCTCAATCAGTTGAACAAGAGGGCAATCACGAATTCAGAGGGCGAAACAGAATCAATTGATTTTGCAAAGGCGTGGAAAACGAGCGAGAACTACCAATCTCTCGCAGATGAATTGGACGGATTGGTTGCAGGAAGGGATGAAAACCTTCAAATCAAATTTGATGAAGTCTATGCTCAGCCGTGGTATCGACGTGATCAGCTCATGGTAGTTCGAGCAATGAGAATTTATTGGAGAAGTCCAGGATATAATCTATCGAGGATGGCAACGACAATCTTGATTGCTTTGCTAGTTGGCACTATGTTTATTCCTATTCGTAAGAACAATGTCTTCAGTGAGTCTGAAATGACAAGGTAAGTAATTGCCTCACTGAGCAGAATATTATTTTTGATTTCTTTTTACACTTCTGTACAGAGGGCTCATCCATGTACTACTTCTTTCTGCAGTAAGTTTGGTGCAGTCTATATTGCCTTCATCATCATCGGGCAGCTATCGATTACGTCTATCATTCCTGTGGCCATTTCTATCCGAGACATGTATTATCGGCATGCAACCGCAGGTATGCTCAGCAGCAGATCCGTTATGTTTGGCCTCTTGGCGGCTGAACTTCCGTTCATTGCTGTCATTAGTATCGCTTTCCCAACCATTTTCGTCAACCTCGTTGGATTGCCAATTGATGAGCTTCAAGCTGATCGATTTTTGAGGGGATTTGGCGTGTACCTCTTTTTTGGATTGAACACGGCCATTTACAGCTACATTGGTAAGTGCTTTGTGTTTACCAATTGCGTGCGCAAATCCAAAACTCGAGCAATCTAACATAGCTGTATTATTGCCATTCAATTAGGACAAATGTTTTGCTTCTTGGTTCCAGGCCAAGGAACAGCAATAGTTTTGGCAAATATCTTCATCGGACTCAACAACGCTTATTCAGGCTTCATTGCTACCCCTGCGTTATTGACTAAGAATATCTTCTTTGCTGCGCAGTATTGGTTTGTCCCTGGTCATTACGTTTACGAAGGAATGGTCACAAGTCTCTTTGCCCGTGATTATACAAGAAACGTGACTATTGCTCGGACGTCTGCTGCTTTCAGTGAACTTAACTGCGTCGCAGATGCAAGTGGTTCGTGTGTTGTTTCCGTCAACGATTATCTCGAATTTTATTTCGATGGAATGTGGTCACTAGATTCTTTTTACTTCAATATTGGAATCTTGCTTGTCTGGTCCATATCTATTCGCATCATAGCTTCGGTTGCGATGAAGTACCTCAAGTATTCAGGGAAATGAAATCGTCTTGTCAAAGAACTGGGTTGTAAAAGTTTTAGGGTAGTTTGCATCTTCGATCTGGTGCAAGTCAATAGGTAATATACATGTTTAGACTTTAGTATCGTACATCTCAAATGGTGGCACTCTTTTCCGCCTCCATCCTTTTCTTCACTCTCTCTTCAGCTTTGCGCCAATAAATATCTTCACAGTCTGCACCAACCACATCCTCCACGTTTTTGTATCCATTCTCAGCCAGCAAATCCGCCAATTCCTTTCGGATACGACTCACTACTCCTGGACCTTCATAGACCATCATGCTGTAAACTTGAATAAGCGACGCCCCAGCCTTTAACTTATCATATGCATCTCTACCTGATCCAACTCCACCCACACCTATTATTGGGATTGTCCCATTGGTTAATTTGTACATGGTCCGTATACACTCCGTCGATCTATTCTTGATTGGTGCTCCTGACAATCCACCCACTTCACGTTTGTTCGGAGATACCAGTGATTCTGGTCGTGCATTCGTTGTATTACTTACAATCATTCCGTCAATACTCGTTTCCATAACTACAGATGCAACATCTTCCATCTCAGAGGGGCTCAAATCAGGAGCAATCTTGACATAAAGAGGAGCATGTGGAGCATACTCATCTCGTGCTTTCGTCGTAGAAGTGAGGAGGTTGTGCAATGGCTCACGTTGTTGAAGTGATCTTAATCCAGGTGTATTGGGCGATGATACATTGATGACAAGATAGTCTGCGTAAGGTCCAAGCTTACGAATTCCAGTGGTATAATCACCAATTTCGTCATCACTCGTTTTATTCTTGCCAAGGTTGACTCCCAGAATACCTTGGTTTGGTGGTGCTACCATGAGACGGTGCCATGCCCATCCAAGTGCCCACGAAAGTTTATTGATGATGGCACTACTTCTCTCTCCATTTCTATCATCTTCTTGACCATCACGACCACCATGTTGTTGCCTCACTACCAACTCAGCACCCCTCCCACCAAACTCCCCACGATAATCCCCCAACAACTCCCGCACAACATCCGCACCCCAACTATTAAACCCAAATCGATTAATCACCCCCCGATCCTCCACCAATCGAAAACTCCGTGGCTTGGCATTCCCCTCCTGCGGTTCCGGCGTGACTGAACCAATTTCAACAAATGAAAATCCCAATTGGAATAATCCGGGAATGGCACTTCCATTTTTGTCAAATCCGGCCGCTAGGCCGATGGGTCCTGGAACTTTGAGCGGTAGGCCTTTGTTATCGGTGCGTTGGAGTGTGGTGGTCATGTTAATTCTTGCTCCAAAGCTTTCTGCCTCACGACTTACCCGTGGTGCTAGCCCCCTGCGCACAACTTCTAATGCTAAATGATGTGCATCTTCTGGATTGAAGAGCCGTCGACCAAGTGGTGTGATTATGGTGTCAAATAGGTGATGGTAGGTTTGAGAAGAGCGGCCTTCTGATGGGAGGTGGGTGGTTACTTCCAGGAGGGTTAGTGCTGCTGCTGTGCGGAGGGTGGCTCGCTGGATCTGTTGCTTGATTGTCATTTTATTGGTGAGGAGCTTTGTAGAGAGAGATTGTATTGCTGTTCTGTGTCAGAGGTCAGAATATGGAAGTGATGGGTAGGTGGGAGCATCAGTTCTATTCTCATGGTTCTATTCTTTCGAAAGTACTCCTATCTTTTTTGGCTCACACATACGTAGGAATCAGTATTATTTATTTCGGGTTGTCTTCCTTTCCCCTCGCTCTGGCCGTGCGTGGGCTGTGGAAAGCGGTATCGTGGGAGACCGATTTCATTTTTGGCCTCGATCGGCTCTCACTGTAGGAATTAGTATTGTATCTTTCGGGCTCAGTGAAGTGCCTCCTGCACCTATGTACCTCTCTCGCTCCCCATAGTAGACAAGCTCATAATAACCATGAAGGTCAGAGGCTCTATATCTTTCCTCTCTGTGGTGCTTCTATTCCTGCCGCTGACTAAGGCATTCGAGGTGCCATACCCACAATCGTCCGCTGAAATCAGATCATCCATTGTCGCCAGCGAGCTCGTTGATGGATCTTTTGCAGCACCGCCCCAGAATAGCAATAATGAAAATCAACCAATCACCCGACAATTTCAACTGGGCAGTGGCACAATGGCCGAAGTCATCACTTGCATACCTCCAAAGAAGAGAACCACATCACCTGATATGCTCGAAAATATATTTTCCTCTCTCTTTGGAAACGACAACAAAAAATCATCACCCACAAACAGCAGGCCTACACTAGCATTCCTTCATGGCTCCTTCCATGCCTCATGGTGCTGGGCAGAAAAATACATGCCCTACTTTGCTTCATTAGGATATCCATGCGTAGCCTTCTCTCTCCAAGGGACGGGCGGGACACCAGTGATGGAAGCGGGTGCAAAGAAGGTAAAAATTGCAAGTCATGTAGCTGATTTGAATGCATTTCTAAAGGGATTATCTGATGATGATACTGCTTCATTGGGGTTAGAGTTGGGAAATGATCCCAAGATTGTATTGATTGGTCATTCGTTTGGTGGTTTGACGATCATGAAGTGGTTAGAGCAAATCTATGACGACAATAATACCGACAACAACAATGCAAACAATGTCAATCTTGCCGGGGTAGGTCTCATGTGCAGCGTACCCCCAAGTGGTAATGGTGCCATGACAATGAGATTCATCCGTCGTTCTCTCAGAGATGCATGGAAAATTACCGCAGGCTTTGTCATGAAAAAGGCTATTACCGACAAGGCAATTTGTCGAGATTTATTCTTTGGAGGGACGGAAGATGAGAATGGTATTTCAGATGAGGATTTAGAACGATATCAATCGTATTTTCTGCGTGATACAGTGGCGACAATTGACTTGAGTGATTTGGCAAAGAAGTTGCCTTCTGCTTTGGCGGATAAAGAGACGGGTAGAGCTCCGTTTGTGGATAGGTTACCTCCTACGTTTGTTATTGGGGCCACCGAAGACTTTATTGTAGATAGTGAGGGAGTGGATGAAACTGCTAGATATATGGGTCTAGATCAGCCATTGATAGTAGACAGTCCTCATGATGTTATGCTTGGGAGGAGGTGGAACAATGGCGCAGATGCTGTTTTGGAATTCGTTGGTACTCTGTGAAAGTCAAGCTATAATTGGCTCCATGATATTTTAGTACGATTTAGTAGGGCCTCTCTCAATTCAATTCAATCTTCTTACAACAAAACGAAACAATACAAACCTTAAGACTTTGCCTTCACTGCCTTCTTCACGGTGGACGACACCTCTATTTTTTCAATGACATCCACTGTGGCACAACAGTTCAAACTCAACTTAGACTTGGGTTTCGACTTCTTCTGTGGAGGATAATTACTCTTCACCATTGACTTCTCTTTGATCTTCAACTCCTTAGGATCCGGTAATTTCCTACCCGCGCATCCAAAACAATCTTGACAGTCTGGAAAATCACCACTCTCCACCCTTTCTACGAATTTGTTAGCTTTCTTGGCCAATTGCATAGGACCAAACATGGCCCACAATAAGCCAGGCATTCCCATATAATGATGGCAGGGAGCATCCAAGTATGTCCTGGAGTTCAAGACAAATTGCATTGCGGGGGGATAGGCTCCAAGTGCGGCGAAAACCTTGCACTGAAAATAGAATTGGTTGAAGAATAGTTTGTAGGTGGGTTTAGTGTGCTCCTCCCCTGCTGGAAAGTAAAGAAGATTATTCCTCATGTCCGAGTCATCTTCAAATACAGTTTCGATGTAAGCGATGACAGCCGATGAGCAAGAAAAGTTGAAGGATACAATCGTTGGACCAAGGTTGATTTGATTTCCATCAAATATCTTGAAGCCCTCGGGATGCCGATACCCATAAAAAGACCCATCGAGATCGGCCATGCAGTCAACAAAGAATGTATCGACCGGGGAAGCCGGCAAGGGGACAGTCCCCCGCTCTAGCTTGATCTCGTCCGAAGTAATGCTTGTCACTCTACCCATCCGTACAATATCCTTAATGCTCCTGAATCCTGCTAGCTCTGACTTATCAATTGTTGCACCTTTGAAGACTTTGGGCATAGTGCTAGTATCAATTCTAGCCATCATGCCATCCTTCTCATACTGCAACATCACATCGAGTAGAGTTTTGCACTTGACAAGCGGATCAAGCAGCTTGACTGTGTCCTTTCGAAAAGTTTTGTATCCTCCCCACAATCCGTCACGGACAAAGTACCAAACATCCCTCGATGTAATCCATGTAATGGCCGATTGGTCCACTCCATTGCGAAGTAAATATGTAATTGCATCAGAGCCCGTCTTTCCTGCACCAATTACACAATACTTTTTGTATTGTTTCGATTCTATATGTGTCGGCAGATCATTCAAGGGAGCATAATTGATACTAGAATCGATAGGAAAAGGTGCCCCATTGCGCATCGATGGAACGAGAACGTTGTTATGAACCACAACAATCTTCTTACATGATATCCGTGTGACTTCGTTCGTATCAATATTTGTGACGAGATGAATTCCACTGTCATCTTTTGAATACTCACAATTAAAATAGAGATGCACTCGACCACAGGCAAGGAATTGTTCAACAACTTGAACGTAATAATCGAGTATTTCCTGCCCAGTTGCCAAGTCGTGGACACTGAATCGTTCATTACCCTTTTTGTCACGAATGTTCGATAAAGGCAAACTATTCACACCGTAGTTGCAACTCGTTTGGTGTAGTTTCACGAATGGATAGCTCTTCGTCCAATGTCCACCAGGTTGAGAATTTCGATCGACGAGGATGACGGTGGCGTTGGCATCGAGTGTTAAAAGACTGTCGATGAAGGAAAGTCCGGCGGTTCCCGCACCGATGACGAGGTAGGTGGCTGAGACAGCACTACTGTTTGAATCATGTTGTTGTTCGAACAACATGGTTAATAATTATTGTTATGATTTCCGTTCTTTGCATATTTTGCTCACAAAGTAGCAAGATACTAAGAGATAGACATGCGATGAGTTGGCTATTAGACGTGATTAACATCTACGCGCAAAAGTAAATATTGATTCCTACGTAGATTCAGATGATATTGCACTCTTCTTCAAAATGAAGTTTCCAGCCAAGCACCATGATGCTACAGATCGTCTAGTACAGTACTGATGTTCATTATGAAGACCTGCAAATATGAATCTTATCTCTTAGTTGCCCTTTCATGTGCCCTGATGAAGTTTATTCACGTCAATGGATTTGTAGCATCAAGAAGCTGCAACATCAACCACAAAAAGTTGATGGCAAGAAGGATGGGACTTGTCTCCACCAACTTACCATCATCCATGTTAGAAAGCACATCATGCCTTCATGAAAGAACGAGCTATGACGACAAAAGTGATGAAGAATTATTCGCTGCCTTGCTTGTTGATAAATCAACAGCAAGTGACTCCACCAGTCTCGACACACAAATGTAACATCACCGTGCCCTTCCATAAAACCAGAGGAAATCATCCCTCTCATCATGAATGCTCTAAAGAACAATGATGTTCCTGACAAAGATGCTGGTTTACGTCTTGTATGGGAATTCGCCACGGACACAACACAATATGTGTTCCGAAATAACAGAACGGGTGTGTGATATGTTCATTTGAGGTGAAAGATCGCTGCGTTAATATATTTATATTCGATGGGTGTTGTCGTTTCTTGTTCTGACTCCTAATTCGTTTACATCTTCATCACATATGCTGACACTACAACAAACACATCACATAACAACCACAAAGAATTCATCGAGTCCTCTCATGAAACAGCCGACGAATTCCCAACCTCATTCTACGGCGTAGCAATGAACGGACAATCCTGGACCATAGAAACGGAACTCAATCGAGTAGGTGGAGACACTGGCTGGATTGCAACACAGGTGATCAAGACAATCTCATCGGATGGACGAATGAGGCGATGGCAGTGGGAATTGAGGAAGAATAAACGTCCGCCGTGTTTGGGTTGTTGGAAGATTGAGAGTATTGGAAGTTCGGATAGGAATGGTGACTTTGAAGCGAGGGATAGAGGGAATGGGTGGTCTGATTGATTGCTCAATAATGTATGTGCCAGTATGTTCATCGTTAGTTGTGGGGGAAATAAAGGCGCGGCGCCGCCTGCGGGCGGCCGTTGGTGTTACAGCGAGGTGTGCGACTCAACTCAATCAACGGCTCACCTTACCTTGCTCGGTCATCGAAGTGAAGCAATAAAGCAAAGCAAAAGGTGCTAGGGAGAATCAGATAGAATATCATGTAAGTTTTATCGTCTACTTTCACTTGCTCTGTGCCTCTTCGTAAGAAGTTGTTTGTGGTCAAGTCGGCTGTACAAACTTGCTGGGTAGGAGCGAGCGAGCATCCGTCACTACTTTCACTTATTGTTGCCGACGGCCGTTGCTTTTTATCATCGCCCCATCTCACATGCTATATCGTCACTTCTATTGCTTGCTACTCGTGTTCAAGTATGTCAAACAGCGTCGGAAGCATAGTGAACTATGAAAATGATGTGCTAAGTGTGAGGCTCAAGGATATCACATCATCTGCAGAAAATAGGGCACTTCTACACCGCATTAAGAACAACGACCCTGCCTTAACTTCTCTCTGCGTAGACGAATTAAATGATGATGATGATGATGATGATGATGAAACCTTTCGCCCCAGGGAAGGAGACGACTTGAGTTGGCTAGGATACTTCATTGGAAGGAATGAGACATTGAAGATCTTAAACATTTATTATCTCCCTGCGTGTCAAGAGCAGTTCGACAATTTTTTCTTTGGAATGCAGCGCAACGAATCGATCAAGGAAATAAATTTTCTTGGACATGGTTTACTCGGCAAAAGTTTATCAGCAATGAATCTTCCGCATGTCACTTCCATTTGGATAGATGACAGTTTTGACTTTGAGGAGGCCCATCACTTTGCTGTGGGATTGCACAGGTGCAAGTCATTGGTAACATACTCTGGGCTGATGACAGCAGAAATAGTCGTATCTTTGACTACGCTTCCTAAGCTGGAGAGCGTCAGTTTGTGGAGGGACAGAGCTCTCGCAGTTGGTCGAGACGAATTTATGGCATTGAGTGACTTGCTCTCGAATGCCACCAAAATGAAACAACTAGACATCCGATGTGCTGCTGGTCTTGAAAGCGAGGGGCTAAAAATTTTGGCAGACGGACTGGCTTGCAATGCCTCTCTGACAAATGGAGTATTGGATCTTTCTGACAACCACATATGCAATGAGGGCTTACAAGCTTTGGCTTCGTCTCTTGCCAGCAACACAAAACTAAGAAAACTGATGCTATCAAATAACAACATTGGCGACTCAGGTTTGGAAGCTTTGGCGGATTCGCTTGCTCAAAATAAAGCGTTACGCGTACTATCCATTGAAAAAAATACAGCGATCACCGTAACCGGGGTGGGATCAATGTCACGAATCTTACAATCTAGTGGATTAGAGCATCTTTACATTGGTGGGATCAACATTAGTAATGAGGGTGGGAACATCCTTGCGGACGCTTTGTCCGTCAATAAATCACTCGTATCGCTGTCATTGACGTGTAGGCAGATGAACATGAGCATCAGCGATGATGGATTGAGGGCTTTGGCACTTGGACTTTCACGTAACAGCCACCTGACATTTTTGTACCTTTCAGGAAACACAGCAATTACTGCATCAGGATTGCGTTCTCTCAAGGAGTATTTTGGATCTCCATCATGTGCATTGAAGAACCTTACACTTGATGGTATCAATATTGGTGACGAGTGTGCACATGCTCTTGCTGATGCATTGGGTCGGAACAAGTCACTGAAAAGTTTGTATTTCCGTGGGAGAGGTGTCACTTTGAAAGGGTGGGAATCATTCTTGAAATTGGTATGTGATTCATCGTCTCCCCACACCATTCATCTCTCCAACCATACCCTTTGCCGTATCGGTAGCTACTTCTTCACTCCATCTGGGAGCGACGTTGAAACTCGTATCGCTCTATCACTCAAAGTTAACAATGACTGTGAAGCTCCAGAGTTGGCTGCAAAATCCAAAATTTTGCTATTGTTCCCTGATCTTGACATGGTGCCACTATTCCAGTGGAACCTGAAGGCTCTCCCTTTGGTCAAACGCTGGTTCGAAACAGTCACTTCACCTAGTGATGAGTTTGCTGCAAAAATTCGTAACAAAGAACTGTCCTCGATATACAAGTTCGTCAGGGGATCTCCAGTAATGTTTGTAGACAACCTCCGACGCAGGTTGAGACAATCAGCGCTTAGATCATCAGTGAATTAGAAGAATTGGAGCGCCGCTTGATGCAAGGATGAACATATGCAGAATGGAGCCGTCGAAAGAGAAAGAAAAGAATTGCTCTAATTATTCCACTGCCATTACAGCTATATTAAACAAAGAGTTTGCAACTCCTATTAAAATAATCAACCTATCATTATGACTCTATCACTAAGAAATGTTTATCTAAACAACTGACCTACCAATAAGGGGCAGTGGGGAACGCTGTTAACATCTGCTTCAATTTTCGGGAATCATCGTAACTTGAGATGAAACCTGGCTTGCCAATATTCTCCTCGTAAACAGCTTTGGCCTTGCGATTGTAAACTCTTGATGACACAACGCGACGATCAGGAGAGTCGGCTGAAAAGTATTTATCGTAAAACTCAAGCACCTTCTCCTTGAGCTCTGCAGCCGTCTTGATTGGCGATTCACTGTCATCATCTAACGTCAGCACGTCGGCAAACTTTTCAATACGATCAAAGTCTGGATTCTTGAAGTGCTCACTGTGAGGCACTGTCGATACGATTTCTCCCCATACGGAACTGACTTGTTCAGCAAGCTTGATGTCCTTCTCTAGCAAATTAGCTTTGACGGCGGCTGCCTCCATCGCAAAGCGTGAGACTGGCATTTCTTCGAGTTCCTTACGAAACTGTTCAACCCAACGTAAGCATCGCTCTTCTAACGCCGGAGGAAGAGTTGAACTTGATTGTACAATCACATGCAATCCATTTCCACCACCAGTGCTCTTTCTCACTACAGCAGCAACAATGTAGCCTAGCTGCTCCTTTGTACGCAACTGGTTGAAAGCTGAGTTGTATGCCATACTCGCAATCAATTCCTGGATAGCAAGACCTTCGAATCCTAGCTCGAAGCTTGATGCAGTTTGCATCATTAAATCGACCGCATTATTTTCCTCACTCTCACTATGGGCAAGGTCTTCATAAACGACAGGCACCTCACGCGTGCCTACAGATTCCCCAAAAATTTGCACGGCTTCGGCCTTGTTGGGCATTCTGAGAGAACGGAATCGTGGCGTTTCGTCTTCGAGGAGCGGGCGTTTCTTCAAAAAGTGGTTAGAAATGAGATCTGCCACTTCTTTAGAGCCCTTCTCGTCGATATTTCCAATGCAGAGTGAAACTGCCTTGGTTCGACCAAACAAGCATTCCTCAGCAGCCTCGGCACATTCTTTCAATGTTAGAGGTTCCGCTTCAGCATCGGGCCCTTCCATTTCGCCGATGTAATCGTTGACATGCCAAACTGGAGTTTCGCAAAGCATTCTGAAGTTGTAGGTAGCAGTTTCGTAGGGGCTGTCATAGACATAATTCTTCGTCTGTCGTAGTAAATCATCTTTGGCTTTGGAAAACATCTTTTCCAGGGCTGGGTGTGCCTCTTCTCCTTCCTTCATTTCCTCAATCAAACTTGCAATTCGGCTTGTTACTACGTCGAGAAGGTGAGGGAGCTTTTCAGAATATCCACTTACAGAAAGCTGATAATTGCTCGGATTGACAGATACTCTGTAGTTACAGCCAGCGACAGAAGCATCGTAAACATACGAGTTCAAGTCGTCTTGCAACACCTTTTGGAAGATACGATTGAGGGTAATAGATCTGGGTGATCGGTAAATATAAGGGGAGGTGAGCTGGAGACGAATCGAAGTTTTGGGAACCCTGAATATTCTATCCATCTTGTGCCACAAACGGAGTTTAGGAGTGTCAACAATAAGTTTGGGATGTTCTTCTCTGTAATCTACCGCGGGATCAAAGGTAGCTTTTGACTCTTCATCATCGCATCTTAAAGACAAATCTTCTGGGATGAACTCATTCAGTCCAGGAAGTCGAAGGCGTGAGTCGATCTCAGCCGGGTGATTCCATTCCTTCACCAAATCCTCAGAAATACGAACCTGACGATATTTGCCTCCATATCTTGCTTCTGTTTGCCACTCCTCCTCACTTGCACTTGCAGCAGCTTCCTCCAACTCCTTCTTCTCCAACTCTGGTCCAGTGATCACGATCAATGAATTTTCGGGAGTCATCCTTTTCAAGAAAGCCCGTGCAACCTCAACATCATATTCTCCAGCCTCAGCAGATCCCAACAACAATTTCGATGGTTCATAGTCAAACAAACGCTCGGCCGCAGAAGAGCAGAAACTTGTGGGATCGCCATTCTCACGAAATTTGAAACTCGTGTCTGCAAGGACCTTCATCTCATGATGGTACTGTTCAATGACACCATGAGGGTCGTTCAACACTGCGTCTTTGATGAGGGCGAGCCACTGCCAAGTTTTGGCAAGGACCTGATCACGCTCCCTCATTCCCTTGGGTGTGAGAGAGATGCCAAGACTTGTGAGGGAAAAGTCGGAGGCGGAAACTCCCGTTCCAGAAGATAAGCTATTGATCCATCCCTCTTCCATTAACAAATGATGTAAACTTCCAGGAGATTCGTGTCCAACCAAATGACTCAAGACGCGGAACGGCTTGCTTTCAGCCAAGACGGGATCGTCTGAGGGTGGGACGGCCGATAATATTTTCAAAGTTCGAGACTCTACCAACGGCACCACTTCACGGATCAATCCAAGTTCATTCGGACCAAACGCTGCATTTGGTCCGTACGTAAGGTTCTCCGTCTGAAAGACAAAATCTCCATTCTCATCACGTGAATGAGACTCTCCCTCCTTGGGCAACTTCAATACTCCCGCCTTGATCTGATCAACAAGACCATTGGCAACAAATCCCTCAGGAGGGGGACGGACATCCCCAAACGTCTGCTCCACAGTCTTTTGCAACTCGTCCAAACTTGCACGTCCCACAACACAAAGTCGAATATTACCCGCATGATACTTATCGGTCCAAAACTTGACCAAATCATCTCTAGGAGAAGATCCACCACCAAACTCCACACTCTCACCTCCTTCTCCTCCCTCCCCCTTCAACTCTGGATCACCCCCATCCGTCAACGTATTATAATTCCCACAACCAAATTTCGAAAATGGATGATCATGATTTGACAAATGCTTCAACATTTGATAATTCCTCCAATTATCTGACGTACGACCATTCAAATATTCCGAGTTGACTGCACGTAATTCACGTTCGAGCATGGATTCATCGAATAGTGGTGAGATGAAGAATTGGGCAAATCGGTCGAGTGCCCCTGATAATGCAGATGATACTTTGCCATCAGTATCTTTCAATTCACTTTTGACTTCATCTGATGTTTCTTCGTCATCGTCACTGTGGTCCAAGGGACTCACGTTAAAGTAATAATTGGTATCCTCCATGTCAGTGTAGGCATTGGAAGCACCACCATTTCTTCCGAGAAAATCTTCATATTCTTCTTCCTTTGGGTATTTCTCTGTACCCAAGAATAACATCTGTGTATAATATATAGTGGTGGGTGAAGGGATAAAAGACAAAGGCGGGTTAGTTCCATCATTGGAAAATAATTGCCCATTACTCATCAAGAAGCAAAAGTAAAATAGACATGCAACATGTGTACAACAAAACGAATAAATAAATACACTTCATATCAAAAACGTACATGTTCATGAAAATGCGCCAATCCAGCACGATTCGGAGGATCATCAAAATGACCCGCCCTCACATGTACAGAAGCACTTTCCACATCGGTCATTGGATCCGACGTTAATAATACAGTAAGTTGATTGGCTAAAGTGATGGCACGATAATGACGTTTGTCTGGATCAGATTTGATGAATTGATCGTCGGTGGCGATGATTTTAGTTCCGGAAGAAGAAGAAGTTGTTGTTGTTGTGGTGATGATGATGGGTTGTTTTGTGATTACTTCGGCTACATCATCATCTTCTGCAGTCTTTCCATTGGTTGTAGTAGTGGTGATTGTTGTTGTATCATCCATAATACAGTCCTCCTTCTTTTGCTCATCGTCCTTTGGTCGTACACCATTCGTTACCAAATCCGTCAATACAGACCCAGTAGAGCGTCCCTCCGATAAATCCAATACAGCCTCACCACCACCATTGCTCGATTTATCCGTGGCCTGAGACCACAATTTGAAATTTCTCTGAATAACAATACTATCATGATCATCCTTTCCTAATTTATGATCATTCGTGTTGTTTGGAATGGTCAAGCCATTACTACTGCGAAGGTAATTGAACGGAGTTGCAAAGGATTGTATCCCCCCAATCAAGAGGAAGAGCTGTGTACAGGTGGTGGTTACCGCCAACATGGATGATTTCGTCATCATTTCTTCAATGGTAGTGTATCTTGTTGTTGTCAGTGGAAAAGAAGAAGAATTCTGTGGATAACAAGAACAAGAAGGAAGGATGGGTTGAGCAACAGCGGCAGTAGCACTAGGAGGAGGAGGTAGATGTAGTATGGTCAATGCTCGAGAAATTATTGGGAAGCAATGAGATGATGATGATCGGCCAATAATAGTAAAGGCTGCTGCGATCATATCATGTGTGTCAATTGACGGACACTATACACACGCACCTCTCTCTAAAGACCTCTATCAGCTTCTTATGAGAGCTGGCGATGCAATTATGAAGCTGTCTCCTCCTTAAGGCTGCTGCTACGGTACCAACACAGAATTTTTATGGTACTTATCGTAGCTGGCCGGCCATCTGCTGATTTTGCGGCTGTTTTTCGTTTTCTATCTACTGACATGGTTCCCGCTAAATTCTTTATCAACCAGACCAAGGACAATACCGATAGATGACGTCACATACCATCGCCATCACAATAAACTGAGTGTACGTTGCTTGCCCATGCCATGCCCTCTCTGTATTTGATGTGATAAGAAATCGTACGACGATAGCATGATTGTTTCTTCTTCCGAGTAGATGTCATCATACTAAAAACAAATACAAAGACGCCAAGATTCGGTGTGAGAGATGTTAGAGATTGAGTCGGTGCACAACAATAATGTAACTATGAACCTAATATGTATTATCTAAAAGCTTACGTACTACTCAGCATCCTTCCGGAGGGCAAAATGGTTTGCAGGGACTCGAATCATCCATGACTGCCTTCATCCACCACCTCTTACTGCCATCATTGAAGCGTTTCGTATTACAATTGCCGGTTCGTGCATACCTGCACACTTGATACCGACAGATAGCTCCATCAGGTTTCTTACCCATTGAATCTGCACAACCCACATGCGTCGACGAATACCACAACACCTGCATAAAGTGATTATTGGCAGGTGGCAACCAGTCTTGTTCGTCTTCCACAAATCGAGTCATTATCTTTTCAACCGATTTCAGCTCGCTCCAAGTCCCAAAGCCAGTGTTGGAGGCAAGATTTTCACCATATCCTTGGCGATTTTCTTTGGAGTCATGTACGGTGGGATTACAGTCTGAGGCAAGGAAGTCAGCATATTCTTGAGCCATGTCCTTCAATTTCTCGCTCCACTTGAGTGGATTGTATTTCTTCCCGTACTTTTTGTGCCACTCTTCGCGTCGGATATTATGTCCCTCGAGCCATTGGTTTTCTCTCACGGTCAATCCTGTATCAGTCTTTTTGAAAGGGTCCATTGTTGGCAGGGGGGTTGGTGGGCTTGTGATTGTAACAGCTTTGTAGTTAATTGTGCCCTGAAAAGATCTTGCTTTAAAGATGCATTCCCTACCGTTAATGCAACCCATCTCCCATCGATTGTGGGCTATAGCAGCACCTGAATAGAGCTTGATTGAATTGTTCTGTGCGATGGATTTTCCTTCTTTGACATCGGATTCGACGCTTGTGATCAATCCAGGAGACACAATGTAGAATGAAGCTGTTGCGCCTTCTCGAATGGAGACGGGAGTTTCGAAAGTTATTTCAGTTGGAGCAGCAGTGCCCTTTTGTTGAGATTTTCCGAAGTAAATCATTTCCCAGCCATCGCTGCTTGCTGTCTTGCCTGCGTAGCTTCCTTCTCGTGTCCAAACTTCACTCCAAATTGTGGTGGCGGAACCTGTCAAGGTCGACAATGAGGTGATGCTCACATCTTCTTGAGCTTCTACCTCGAACATGACTCCTAATGTGCTCTGATAGTCTGCACTTCTATCTCCGTCAAATGTGACCAGAGTTCCAGCAGAAGAACTTTTTGGATTCATTGAAGGATTATTACCAGTATCACACCTATCTGAAGTCCAGCTAATCTCCTTGTTCCACCCGCATCCTTTATGACAGCACACACCCGTCTCGAGCTCTGCAACGGAGCAAAGTCTCATTCCTTTATTCTCACAGTAGTTTTTAGCTCCTGCGAATGTACTTCTCGTTTTGCACCCGTCTCGACTACACTTGAGATTGTTAGTTTCCATCGAGCCTTTGCAACAATGTACAGCAACATTAGAGGAATGCTCGCTTGCAAGGCAAACGTTAGTCTGCTTCTCGTTATTCGACAAACATCCATCTGCGGCATGATACGTCTGCTCTGCTTCAAAAGTTGCTGCAGCTTGAACAAGTTCGGCCCACTCATTGTTGCCCAGATATCTCTGAGTGGCGCCACGAATAGATGACTCACTAACTGTCAAATTGCGATGTACATCATCATTTGTTGCAGAAGATGGTGCGACTGCCGATAGAAGGAATGCAGCGAGTAGAGGTGAGGAAGTCAAGAGTTTCATGGCGACTGAGTTTGTGGATGCCGTTATGATAATCAATTGTAGCAAGAGTGCAATAAAAACGACGATAAAATGAATGCCGTGAGGTGGGAATAAACAGAGGCGTGGTTCTCCAATAGCACGATGAACAGCAAGATAACAAATTTTGTGAACAAAATTGTCTGCCAAGCCAAGCCAATTATTTACCAGAGATTTTCAGATACGCATCTCATGGACACCAAAATGTGATGTTGTTGTGTGACGGTAACATCGATAGTGTGACATTTAAGTACGTATGTGACAGAAAAGACGAAAGGAGACGAGAGACGTCAAATCGAAGTGCGTGGAGAGTGGAGAGACGGACAGCAGCGCGCTCTCCGCTCCCCTCCTCGTCGGCGCCCGCCGTCCATCCCAGTTTTATCACAACATCATCTGCTAGTAGAGGTTGCGTTGGTAGCGTTGTCAAAGCAGCTAACATGGAAGAATTCCTCCTACCACTACGCACCCCATGCGTCTACCACGACACATCCTTCCTCTCCGAAGGTGAAGCCACTGCCGCCTACGAGGACTTACTCAACAACACTCCCTGGGAAAAGACTCCCAAAATCAACCGATGGGTGACTCTCATGATGGATGTTCCAGAGGATGAACAACAAAATGACACTGCTGCAGGTGGCGAAGATGAAAAGAAGAGAGACTACCGCTACAGAGATGCACCTGGGGCGCCGCTGGTCGGATTTCCACCTATTGTTCACGAGTTGAAAACCAAGGCAGAAGAGTGGTACAACTCCAAAGTAGTTGATGGATCTGCCGACAAGAAGCCAGTTAAATTCAACATTTGTCTTCTCAACTATTATCAAAATGGTACACAACGCATCGGGTGGCATTCTGACCGTGAAGAAATTGGCAGATCTACCCCCATCGCCTCCATTTCTCTAGGCTGTACACGTAAATTCCTCATTCGATCCAAAACTGATGGAGTGAGGGATAGATCAAGCGTCGAAATGACCAATGGGAGCATCATTTTAATGGAGAATATATGTCAATATAAATACCTCCATTCGGTACCAAAGGAGAGTGATGTGGAAGGAGGTAGAATCAACTTAACATTTCGTTGTAAGGAGTTTGAAACTAGTGATGCAGCGGGTGAGTTGGCAACGACAGAGGGAGAACTTAACCATCAAAAGCGTGATCATTGGATTACGCAAATTAGTACGGAGATGGGTGCGTTGGATTCTACAGCTGGATCGTGGAAGGTTGGTGGTGGTGCAGGTGCCCGAATAGCTGACAACTATGATGGTAATGATGATGATTTGGAGGCAAAAGTGTTTGGTGACAATACCAAATTTCACAAGGATTGTGATGATGAAATGGCTGTGGAATATGTAGTCAAGACGAATATAGGTGCGGAATGTTATTGCGCAGCTGAATTGGAGGAGTTGCTAGATATTGAACAATACACTGTCCTTGCCAGGCCGTTCGAAGTTGCTGGATATGTTGCCATTTGTCGTACGACGAAACAAACTGATCGCGCGACAATTGGAGAGGATGAGAGGATTGAAATGGAAGCAGCGCTGCTTCAACTTCGATCAGCGCACCATATCTTGAGATACCATGATTATTTTAATTTGGAGGATTTGCTACCCGACAAAAAGGGTATGGATGAGGAGTCATCAGACAAAGAGCAACAGGAAATTGACATTGGGTCTATTAACGGAGAAATGATCTATCAATTCTACAAGCAAAAGTTGGTATCCGGAGAATCTAGCATAAAATCGCTGGTGGATCTTGAGAAAGGTGGTACTTTCCGTGTTAGTTGTGATAGAATCGGGAGTGGACAAGGGTTCACAGGACCAGAACTCGAGTTCGAGATGGGTGGTGCCATGTCTGAGTTCTACACGCACATCAAACCCAAAATGACCGATTTTGACATTCTAATTCGCGCCGATGTGGTTGCTACAAAGGTGATTGTTGGTACGCAGATCAATGTGGATGATTTATCTAAGCAAAGGCATTTTCTTCGTTTCCGCAATGCGGTCACACTCAAGACCAACCTCGCTTATGCTATGATTCGCATGGCAAATATCAAGAAGGGAGATTTGGTATGTGACCCGTTTTGTGGAAGCGGTACGATATTGTTGGAAGCACTGGATGTTTACCGAACGGAACAAATCAGATGTGTTGGCATGGATGTCAGTCGGCGAAGTGCCAACGGTGCGAGAGAGAATGCCATAGCGGAAGGTTTCAATGATGATATTTGCAAGTTCCACTGCTGTGATGCGCGAAACTTCAAGAGGCATTTGGAAGACGAAAGTGTGGATGCAATTGTGAGCAATCTGCCGTGGGGGGTTATCACGGGTCAAAAGAATGTTTCGGATCTTCAAACCATGTACGAGATCTTCCTTCGAAATGCTTGGTATGTGCTCAAAGACGGGGGACGAATCGTCATGTTGGTTCTCCGAGGCTTGCAGCTGACACGTATCATTAGAAAGCTGAGTGGCAGGTATCGCTTATTGAGTGTCAATGTTGTGAGAACTACAAACAATTTACCCAGTATCGTTGTTATTGAAAAGTTGACTGTTGACGAAGTACGAACTTCTGTCAAGAGACAGCTTGGTTACCTTGCACAATTTGTGAATGTAAGCTCGGAGATGTATAATGCTTTGAATTACGAGAAGATTGACGAGACGACCTTGTAGGATACCATAGCATAGTACATTTTCAAACCGAACTACGTCTAAATTAATAAGTATGTCGACTCAGCAATTGCAATTGTAGCTTGAGCTTGACTTCGTCGGAGAAGTTTTATGTTTACACAAGATTCTTCACAACTCATTCCCCAAACATTAATGTTCTCACACGACGATGCCTTCGAATGAAGGTCAATCAAGAATCAAGATCAAGGCACTTCGTCAAGTGAGGTAAAATAGTGTCTTTCCATACATTGTTGTTCTCGAGTGTAGCAATGTCTTGCGTCGTAAACGCTTCTCCCACGTCTCTACTCAACACACAGCTCATCTTGTGTCTGGCACGCCAGTCAATCTCCTGGCATTCACGGGAGCAGTAGTGTGCTTGGCGGCATCGACTACAGAGCATAATGGATTTGCTGTCAATCTCAAACCTATTAGGTTGTTTGCAATTCCAACACATATCTTTCTTTACCACAGATTTGACCTCTTTGTACTTCTTGCCCAAACATGAGCAAGGGATGCGGTTGCGGAAATAGCTGCAAAGCGTGTGTTCATCAGCTGAATGTAACTTGAGCAGTTTCGGTCCGCTCATCATTTTCCCATTGTCTATGAAGTTCAATGTTTGTTCGAAGTAATTTACAAAGTAGGCATTGCCACGAGCAGCTTGAATGTCTCCACGAAGGAGGCATTTGGTTCCTTCGGAAAGAAAGTGGGATATGATCCATTGAATATGGATGTTTTCTTCATAGAAACCAGGATACTTGAAGAGAAGGATGAGGGTAATGTGCCTGAGTCGGTTGGAACATCTCCTCACTGAACCCTCCTTGCGTCACACCTTGAAAAGATCCATAAGAATAGATTTAACTTAAACTTACTGTAAACTTAATCGTAATTCAGGCAAAAATGGGGGCAAAAATGGGGGTAAAAAAGCCAGTTTTGGGAGCATTAGTTTGGAGTGTTCTTATGCAGCTAAAGCCAGTGTTGGCATACCAAACTTTAGCTAATACTATCGCCTAAAATGTTTGGGT